>SMSR01015973.1:2817-16757 GCA_019453355.1 Ceratina japonica | reverse complement strand
ACATATTCCGCTAGAGCACATTTAGCAAAATGTTGGAAAGTAACCCAGCAACATTTTGCCAATACTTTTACAAAATAATTAAAATACATGTCGCCAATATTTTGGCAACACTTTTGATTTTTCTTTAATTATTACACTACGTTTTAACTAAATACAATAATAAATACAACTTTTTAAATAATTTACAAATTTATTATAATTATACAATGTTATTATCCTCTTTTCTCTATTTTATTTACACATTCTGTTACATAACAAATATTTCTATTATTATTATTAAATGATAATTAGTTAAAACATAGTGTAATAATTAAAAAAAAATCAAAAGTGGTGCCATACATCTTTAAGAAAGTGCTTAAGGCGATCTTAAAAATAAGTACTAACTAAGAATATCGGCCGCTATTTACTAAGAAAATATAAAAAATCGTTAGCTGAGAAGCGGATAAAAATTCTGTAAAGGGACTCCGTGCGACGGAGCGTTAAATCGTGCCAATCCAATCACCGCTCAGACATCACGTTTTTCCATTCGATTCATCGGGGTTTCGCCGATGTATTTGCATTTAATGAAGAATACCGGTTCGAGGAGATAATGAAACGCGGGGGAAAAATGGCCGGTGACGCGGGCCGGGACACGGGAAATCAATTTCCAAGGCGCGCGTGGGGACAACGCGATTCAAGAACTTCCTGCAACGAATGCAACGGTTGTAAATGCAGCTTGACACGAGTGCCGCGTGAATTGCGACTCGCGTCGCGTCGCATCACGTGCGCCGCACAGCGAACCAGCTATACACAGCCTGCTCGGCCTAATGGTCGTCGAATAAATCATTGTCCGTGAAAAATTGCCCGTACAACTTTTGGGGTAACGATGCCATGACGACCTGTCGTACTGGACTCCCGAGAGCTTTCGAGTCTTTAAAAAAAAACACTATACAGCCACAGGATAATTAAGTGCAATTTTTCAAAATGAACTTCAAAGAAAACAGTTTTAGATGACTATACAGAATTAAAAAAGACAATGAGTGCTTCCGAGTCCTTAAAAAACTACTATAGAGCCACAGAATAATTACATGCAATTTTTCAAAATGAACTTCAAAGAAAACAGTTCTAGATGACTATACAAAATTAAAAAAGAAAATTAGAACTTTTGAATCCTTAAAAAAAACACTATAGATATATAGAAATAGAGCCACAGAATAATTATGTGCAATTTTTCAAAATGAATTTCAAAGAAAACAGTTTTAGATGACTATACAGAATTAAAAAAGACAATGAGTGCTTCCGAGTCCTTAAAAAAATACTATAGAGCCACAGAATAATTACATGCAATTTTTCAAAATGAACACCAAAGAAAACTGACGACTATACAAAATTAAAAAAGAAGATGATTAAACACAGGAATTTCTATACAAAGATTGATTTTTCTAATAATTTTCTGATCCCATACAAAAGCTTTGTATTATATTTATAAAAATAAATACAATGGCTTAGAAACGGGCCGATTTAATGGATTGAATCGATCTGGAATCGGCGAGATTTGCATATACGTCGCTTAATGTCAATGTAAGCGATATTTAAGCTAATTGCCGGGCCGGCGAGCGGCGAGTACTGCTCAGAGCATCATTCTTCCATCGGCCGATTAGAATAAAGCGATTAAGCATCGGGCCGATCAATCCAGATTAATTCAGGGCCCGGTCATTCATTGATGTGCATGACGCCGAGCCGGCATAATGTAGAGAGGAAAATCGCGGGCGCCGTTGTGTCTGACCGGCGGCAGACACGTACTCAAGTATGTAAATTGCGCGCCGCGCGGCACGTGGGATTAATGGATGATCGTCTCTATTTTTCTTTTATAATTTCACGCGAAACGGCGAACCAAGGCGTTCCGCGAACCAATTAACGTTAACCGGAGAAAAGTTCAAAGTCGGCGGCTGTACAGCGTGGCAGTAGTATAAGCGTACATATAATTCATGGCTGTCCGTCAGAATCGGGATCATACTACTGCGAGCAGCACGCACGCTCGTCAGCGTTATGCAGTTCAGAGTAATTTCATTCTCATAAGTACGAACGTTACGTCACGGAACGAACTGAATCTTTTCTTTTTAAATTAATGAACTCTTATTTATAGAAACTGCGCTCGCGAATAGGTTCATAAAATGAATATATTGGTGCCTCTATTACGCCCGTATCAACAAACGCTTCAAATCAATTTAGGTAAAAACAGCGGCGCACACATGCGCGCATAATAAAGAAGACGAATTGCAATTTACGCTACTGTTTATTAGCGATCGTTTGCATAATATTACTACTTTCATTGCATTATAACACGAACCGTTCTTGGGAAACGAACCACCCCTCGGGACGGTTTTACATTCTGCCAAATAAATATGCCTATAATTTACATAATCGCGCTTAATAAATAACCTGCCTTTAGCCGAATAAAACATCGGCGACGATTCCATTTGCATTTCTGCATGCTTTAACCTTTACTGCTTTCGACAACGTTATTATCCCGGCCGGAAGTCGAAATCGAAAGCAAATACATCAGAGGACGTGTGAAGTTAAAAAAATACCAAATTAAAAGATATTCCTCGTTTTACGTGTTCTACTATAGACGCTAATTAAAATTAAATGGGATAAAACACTCTAATTTTACTATCCTCGGTTGAAAAAGAAAAAAACAAACGAGAACGGTCAAAGAATTATTGCGAAGGATAAACATCGTTCCCTTAGAGTTTGCCGTGGAACAGCGGAAACAACGGGGAGACGTGGGAGTGTCCGAAACGGAAAACAAAACAAAACATAAAAGGGGGGGGAGAGTTACACGCGAGGCAACGCTCAAACGTTGCTTTAACTGCGCCGTTTAACCGCGATATTTTACACGGTTTACACGCAATGTTACAAAGAAATTTCGAAATCGCACGGCTGCGCACGGATTCGAGGGGGACGCGCGTACCCGGTACACACCAGGGTACACAGCGTCCTTTTTTCCACGAACACGGAAGTGACGTTTCGCGGAAATAACAATAACAGGAATGGTTATAAACGGACGGGGCGCAAACCAGTCGTACTAAAAAATTTACACTGGCTGCAAAAAGTATTCGCGCACGCCTGTTTGCTTTAATATTTGGGTCCTCATTAATTTCCTCTATATTAGGTGCTCTCTTTTCCTTAGTCAACTAATTTCAAGCATTGAATAGCATAAAAACTGAAAAATAATTTTGCTGAAAAAATCTATTGAGAGATTGATAATTATAAAATACAAATAATCTTATTAAACATTCAATATTGAAATGTATACGCGTGATAAAATATGGACGAGGGATAATCAATACACGTTATGGACGCTGCATTGCGATAGGAAAATTGCTCCGTGAAAAGATATTTCTGTGTAAATACTTTGGTAACTTTCGATCAGCTCGAACGCTTTTAGTAAATCCGCGGAGCGCATACCCGGCCTAACCAAACGCGTTTGGAATCGAGTTCGGGGCTCGATCGTCGAGTCAATCGGAAAGAAATTTCAATACACTCACCATTACGTTAAAGATGCGACGTTCCTCATGCTCCGGCGCCCGATACAAGCATTCCTCTCCAGCCGGGCGACGTCTCCTCTGAATGCACGACAGCCTGCACTTTGCACCAATTCATAGTCGACGCGCACTCTTCCCAATTGCCCTCTTTACTGGTCGTTCGGTCAAATTTTCCTCAAGTACGACCGGCCGGGCGTCGCCGAGGGGATGACGTCGTAAACAAACCGGCAGTGGCACAACCTTGAACACGATGCGAACTACGGTTTGTTTTATGTTAACACTGGACCCGATGTCGGATTAGCACGCATTTTCGTTAACCACACTGTGACCGGCGATTAAAACCGCACGCTGGAACGGGCACTCCACACTGGTCTAACTTCGATTAACGAGAGATCGTTTCGAACGATGCCCGCGGCGACGATTCACGCGAACCGATACTGTGCCACGCTCGTCGCGTGACGAGGGGATCTGCCGGTCGTCGACAGGTCATTCGCGAGGCTGTTGCACGGTCACCTTTTGGCTCGGGTCGGAAACGGTGGCGACGGACACGGGACCGGCGACGATCTCTCCGCGACGATCGCGCGGAAACGTGACTCGCGTCTCGCCTCGGGGAACGTGACGGGCGGCCCACGCGAGACCGGGGGTGGTGGTTCGGAGAACAGGGTGCGACGCACACGACTCTCAAGCGGCAGTTGACGCGACACTAGAGAAAATCGGAGTCCGCTTGCCGCCACCGGACGCCGGACGTCGGACGCCTGCGCCCTCCGGCCCGCCGAGCCACGAGATTTCGTGCAATCAGCGCAACGCGCCAGTCTACCCCAGGACCATTTCGCAAACGGATGTCTACCCCTTTCTACTTCGCGGTTCTACGTTAGGCTGCGAATTTGTTTAAGGGGTTAGTCCACTCCAGAGCCCCCAAAAAAATAGGCGTAGTTTATGATTTTTTTCAGCGAAACGAAGAAATAAATTAGAATTATAAAAGAGTTTTTATTCAACATTTACTTCAGTATAAAGAATTATTTTTTTATTTTATAATATATGCCTATTTGTTCCTCTAGAGTTCCTTCAGCGTTTACAGATTTCTTATACGTCCGTTGCAACAAAAATATAAATCGTCTTAAGGAGGTTCTATCGATATTAGAATTGACAATCAGATTTCGATGAAATTTTTTACAGCATTAGATACAGGGTGAGTCACGACAAACAGAACACCTAAACATCTCAGTTGGACTTAAAAATACGAAGTATGGATATACCAGGATTTATAATAGAAATTATTTTATTATTATTTTATTTATAATAGAAATTTCTATTAATATATGTGTCTATTCAGAATTTGAAAATACTTATGAAACGTATATCAATTCCAATAGAGAAAACGTCTAGCTGACTTTTAAATGCATAATTATTCCGAAACCATTTCTTTTTATCAAATCTATCATTGAGAAAGTGAATAATTTCTTACAAGAAATCGTATGACAATGAGTACATTATTTCATGTAAAGTAATTCATGTTGTTAAGGAGGTTCTATCGATATTAGAATTGACAATCAGATTTCGATGAAATTTTTTACAGCATTAGATATAGCTTTCAAAATGACTTGGTTAAATTTTTGTAAGTTTTCACGGCCTATGAGTGGAGATAGTAATTATTTAACTTTGCATGGGAATACATTGAGTCTTATGGTAAATCTTAGTTTAATGCTTTTCAATAACAGTATACAGAGTTATTGATGATAGGATTTTGTTGAAATTTCTTTTGGTATTAAATAAATTAATATCGAAAATATATTTCAAGCAACAGCTGCTTTCACGGCCTCTAGGAGGAGAACTTTATCAAAATATATAAACATTTCACATTTTTTACGTATCGTCTGCCATTAGTTAGAGGAGCTGGCAATGTTGTACATGGATACTCCTATCATCAATAACTCTGTATACTGTTATTGAAAAGCATTAAACTAAGATTAAACAATGTATTTCCATGCAAAGTTAAATAATTAATATCTTCACTCACAGGCCGTGAAAACTTACAAAAATTTAACCAAGTCATTTTGAAAGCTATATCTAATGCTGTAAAAAATTTCATCGAAATCTGATTGTCAATTCTAATATCGATAGAACATTCTTAATTATTCTTTTAATAAATTATTAATCATCATGGAAATTATATTCATGTTTTTATCTAATATTTAGATGAACATATTTATACTATTTCGTCTGTCTAGAAACATATGTACTGACTATAACGGAAGGTTCAACAAACGAGGAAATTATTGTTGTAATTAGTAATGTCGAGGGATAAATATTTAACCGGCGTAATTAGGTATTTAACAGACAACAATTGTGAATACTGATATTATTCACAAAGTAGTATAATCGTAGGATTACGGTTAGGCGCAGGTTTCTCGTAACGAGCAACGGTTATTCAGATCGAGTTCAGCACAGATGTAGATAATGGAATCGTAATGCTATCGGCTGATCGATGATAATTCTACATCGTTCAATGGAAGGCTTGCGGTCTGCGAAGTATAATGAGCACGCGAGAAACAGTAAGCTTTTGTGATTAACAAGCTTGGCATGTGCGATGCTCCCGATGCCATGGTAATTTTGTACTGATCGCCTAAAATCGCGCGCCGCCGAGATAATCCCGCTGTATCCAGAACTATTCCCGTTTTATGGCACGAAATGTACCGAAAAACGGTAATCCCTTTTTCTAGTTTTTTGCTACAAAGTGGGTAATATTTAATTACGAGGCCATATCGTCGAACTTCGAACGCAAAACCATTGATAGTAAATGAAGATCATGTTAATCGCCTGACAAGTATTACTGACGTTAATAAACCATGAACTTGGTAAGAACGAGCGAAGACTGGCGAAGCTAATGGATTATGAAGCATATTGGGCGCGGTTCGAGTTAAGATTACGGCTGGGGATAGTTTCAAATATTTGATGTTCCTATTTTTCCGCCTCTCTCAGGCTCGCTGCAAAGTTTATTACGAGCCGTAATCCCTTCCCCCTTTTACGACAAAGTTCGCCTAACGTGGAACGATGGCTCTGTTTAAGCCGGCCAAAGCACCATATCACACAATGGTTTTAAGCAGGAAATTAGATTTCTTAACGATTCTCCGTTTAACAAAGCTGCCGGCACACGCGACCGTAAAATCTTCTGAATAAAATAATGACGCCGAGACGTGACGCGACGGGGGAAAGGGGGGGCGACGGGAGCCCCTTTGACGGAGCGCGAATCCTAAAACGTTGCCGGAGAAAAAAATACAGTCGGAGGTCCCTCGTCGGAATATGTACTGGTAATGTAACGGCGATACGGCGTTCGGGTCGGCGTGTTCGTTTTTTACACTGCCGGGGAAACGTGAGAAGGGGAGGGTAACAGAGATGATGAAACGACGCGGCGGGTTTTGTACGGAAAAAGAGAAGGAGGGAGACGAGAATCGCGGCAAAAGGCCTCTTGTACGTACGCTCGCATGCAAAGTGCCACCCTCGTCATCAATTGTAATGAAAAAGCGCGGGCACTTTGAATCACGTGTTCCGTGAATGCACGCGATTCGTATAGACGCTTACAGTAATATCAAACTGCCTGCTTACTCGCAAATTTTTATTTCTGCCCATATAATACATCATAATTCTTTGTCGTAGCTTCGCCGTTGTTAGCGTGCTGTATAATAATTATTTCGAGTAAAACCTCTCTCGCAGCGTTATTCATAAAATCGTATCAAGAGTACTGACGATGAGACACGGCCACTTGTACCGTGTAAACCGTCTCTACAAAGAGGGGAACGCGTGTACCCGAGAAATCGGAGCATCGGATTAAGGAGGTTCATCTGGTACATAGCAAGTCAAATGCAAATTACAGAAAAGGGGAGCTCGCTTGTTTAGATATTTCTCGATTCATAGTTACCCAATCTACCTAAATTTGCAATTAAAATATTCGTTATCTAGAAAGAACGGGTCAACTAAAAGGAATTAACTTCTTTGAGAACTTTCACAACAGAAATTCAAAACCATGGTTTTATAAAAAAACCTCTTCGTCGAGAGGTCATAGTAATGATTGACAGAATTAGGTCTGGGCACTAATATCTTGACTTCTCTTTAGCTCGGCTAGGTTTAGTAGAAAATCCTAAATGTCAATGTGGATATCAAATGCAGGATATAGATCACATTTTTCGGCAATGCCCAATATATGAGGTCCACAGAAAAGAACTGTTAAGGTAGTTGTTGCCCTACTGTATTAGTCCAAACAAAGCTTAAGAATAAATAGCTAAAAATCTAAGACTTTTTCTATATTAAAAATCCACATATTCAAAATGATAAATTTTAGTTATTGTACGATGTTATATAATGAAATAATAAATACTTTCGATAAAAATTATATTCTCGTATGATTCGGGTAGTTGAAAGCGAGGAAAAATCGTTGCAACATCGCAGTACTACTGTTTATGTGTGTATGCATGATTTCGCGCGTATCTAATACGTAACGTAGCTTGTCTAACTTCAAAAGTGTCTTCAACTACACGGACGCGATATAAAGGGCCATTTATAAGGAAGAAAGACTTATTACGAAGAGAAAAAGTCAAACAAGTCCGTACTAAAAGTAGAAGAAAGAAAAAAAGCGACGTTGCCATATCGATCGAGCTTGTCATAATTATCACGAAAAACAATAAAACGGTAATATTTAGAATAATATTACTCCGTAACTAGGTGGTCAAAAATTAAAAAAAAAATCCATGTGTTTTATTATAGTTCACACTCGGTTTGTCTTAATTTTCAAGTAACAGGCAATACTCATTCTATTACAACAATTGAAAAAAGATATTTTTCTCGTGCCGTCTCCATACTACAAGAGTAAAAATTGCGAACTTTCATCGACAATATTTCAAAAACGAAATGGTCAATCGATCTTGAATTTTGTATATATATTCGTTGGTACCTATGTTAATTTTTTACCAAATTTCAAGCAATTGTCAATACTTTCGATTTAGGCAACAACTACCTTAAATCGGTTATTAGTGTACCAATGCACTCTTCCATTGTCATGCAATATGATAATGGCAAATCCTACTACGCAGACGTGCAAGGATATACAAATATTCTTAAAAAAGTGTATCCTTCATATATAAAGCAACTTTAATTTGGTTTGTAAAATACAAATGTTGTAAAGGTTGTACAGTATAATCTACAAAGTACAATCTGCTAAATAAAAGCACAAACGTTGTAAAGTACTGAGCATAAGGATGTATGGCGATGTATAAGGTTTTGGAGGGCAAAATAATTTCTTGAGGAGATTAAAAACGCCTTAAATAAAAAAAAAATATTCGTTAAATGTTTCTCTTTAATACGACATAAGTTTCATTCAAAACTATCTGCCAATACCTAATAAATTAGCGATAGAAGTTTGGGAAATCACTCTTTTCCATATGACTAAGTGTAAAATTGTAAAAAATATTTATATTGATATCTCATTATTAAGGTACCCAAATGACTTAAAAATTTGTTTCTGTTATACAGTTCCTGGTATACTGTTGTAGACTAGCAAATTTCTTTTTGGAGATCTATCTGTTAATTCCTTAACNTCGATCTCGTATTTTAACAATTATAAAGAAGACAGCGCGAGATCGGCGTACGAACGTCTTCACAAGGTGGACGGATACGATCCCAGAAGGGTGCGATGCGATCGCGTGGACCCGACCCTCTTTTGGCTGGAGATCGCGAAGGAGAATCAGGGTCACAAAGTGCCCATGACTACTAATCTCTGGTACGGTAGACCGAACAGGGTCCAGTACGATTTTATCCCGAAGAGGTTCAACCGATCCAGCAAAATGCAACAATTCTTCACCCGTTGCGGGATTAATTTCATCCCTGACGACGATGAACAGATTTGTGAATAACAGCATTTTGAGAAAAATTAGAAATTGCAGGAAATTATAAATAATCCAAGACATCAGAAATATAATATATATTATTATTTTTGGGAGGGTAAGAGAAATCTCTCAGAAATATTATTTCCACAGAAGTAATAAATAATTATGAATTATTATTATAATAGATTAGTTTACGAGTAGGGCGTTTTTGTTCTCTCTTAGCACTGCAATACACTTAAGCCGACTAAAGGATTTGGGTAGAAGGACGTTACATTGTCGTACAGATTAGGGAAGGACTATTGTAGGTGTGCATACACCCTCTATGCGCCCAACTTAAACTGGCTCTAACTCGAAAGTTCCGTCTACTACACCGAGAACTCTATACTTCATAATTATCGTTACAATTCCTAGTTGATAAACTTCTCTGGAAAGGTTCGTTAATAAAATTACCACAATGTTTCGATATTACGTCCGCGTAAACACGTTAAACATTAATCTGTACTAAGTAAACCGTAAAGTGAATTCTATTGAACAGAAGTGGAGAACCTTTTTACGACTGAAAGTTACGTTTTAATTAGACAGTGATAAAGTAACCAATCTACAGGGTGTCCCATTTAAGTCGAGATTGTAAGTATCTCGAGAACAATTGATTTAAAAAGAATAAACTGACACGTGTCCTTTAGAGTTTCGAGTGAGGAGTCAGATAGCACTACTTTTTTTAATACGTGGGCGTTTTCAAGGTCATTTTGTCTTTTTTTTTATCATAAACCCATATTTTTTATTTCGGAATCACATTCTACGCAAAAAGGTGCATAACTTCTGTTTGAAACATTTTTTTGTGTCCTCAATAGTTAACAATAGTTGACAAAAAACGAAAAAACAGTCTTTTGCAAAATACTCGAATAGTATTGCCGCTAGCGAAAAATATTTCATACGGAAATTGTAAATCTAATCGTCAATTATAAAATAGGTTCCATGCGATTTTTTCATAGGTCCAATAATGGCGTAATTGAAGAAAAAGGAAATTTTTTCGCTGTTCGATGTTCGAAAAAGTTCGCTGTTTCGATGCTGGGACAGCTGAATTCTGTCAGTATCAATAAAGTTCGAATTACATCACATTCAATACATTAAATACATACAATCACATTTAACTCGTTAAATATCGAGGCTAGCACTAAGATGCATAGAATCTTTCTTGTAGAGGACATCAGTGCCTATAACTTTTGGTTGAAGCATTCTTCAAAATTCCGAAAACATAAAATTTTAAGACAAGATAATTGAAATTTTCAGCTAAATATCTTAAGAAATATTGAGTCTATAAAATATGTTTCGAACAGAAGTTATGCACCTTTTTGCGTAGAATGTGATTCCGAAATAAAAAACATAGGTTTATGATAAAAAAAAAAACGAAATGACGTTGGAACTCTGACTCCCCACTCGAAACATTAAAGGACATGAGTCAGTTTTTTTTTGTTAAATCAACTGTTTTCGAGATTTTTTACAATCTTAATCTACAATCAAAGTCTCAAGTGACAATCTTAAATGGAACACCCTGTACATATATTGACTTTGTGAAAGAATTTGATTATTATAATTGACGACGGTGCGTATTTTCAATTCATGTCCTCATTTTAATACTAAATTCATAGCAATAATTTCGTAAACAGTTGTTACAATTTCAACTTCATCTTCCTCGAAGCACTCTTCAATTACAATTTCAAGTTCCAGTCGGTACGTGAATGAAAACTGGTTCGCCAAGCACTGTAAACAATTTTATTCGGTATATCGAGAGGTATGCAATACTCGTGTTCGCCGCATTTCTGTTTCTGCCGTTTTGACACGGACGGTTGCCTGATACCGGGATTGTTACTCCGGGATACGAGGGTAAGAAACACCACGGAAAGAAGCCCGCGAACCTGCGTACATGCACAGAGTATGTGCAATACGTATTCGCGATGGTACCTATGTACAGTGCGCCGAGTTGCTTAGAGCTTCGTGCGAGGCATTGGGAGATCGGTGAAACTCAAAGGAGGAGAGGGTGGAAAAGGCGGCGAGGGCGGAGGGTATATACGTAGGAAGTATCGATACGAATTGCCCGAGCTTTATGTAACCTGGAGCAGACGTGACACAGCGGTTGAATGCGCGTGATATACTTAAGACGAATTCGTCGATCGATGATCATAGGTTCTATTGTTGCCCGTTACGTTTGACGACAGGCATTATAGTTCACAGTCATATATGTGAAGAGCGTGAGTGACGCGCTTCGTGCTCACTCGCTTCAGCAGAAATTATAATTTATTGAAGCCTAAAAAGCTGGCACGATCGGCGTATACTACGATTTTCTCGGAATTATTAATTTTCGAAAAGAATCTTGTCACGAGATCGTGCTGTGTATTCCAGGTATTTTTCATAGCGATTTCCTAGTTCTTATTCAAGAAACGAGTCGGATTTAAAGCAGATAGTCGTAACGGGAACTCCGGGGCGGCAGATGAAAAGCTGGCTGCAAATCGACGAAGATTTTGTGTAAATTTATGCGCATAAAAGCAGTCGCCGGTATTCTCGTCCTGTCGCGCGACAGGACAGTTTCCTCCGTTGTTTCTAGTTAATCGTTCGGGGTCACGGCCGACCTAATGCCTATCTTCCGATTCCTTGTGTCGGACTCGTTAATTAAAAGTTTAATTAAAGCCACGTCAATTAATCAGAATTCTGTTTCAGACTGTTCGCGCGTTCTTCGTCGCAGCGCGCGGGACAGTAGAGAAAACTAAAAAAAATAAAAAGAGATCGACCGAGAGAGCGAGAGAGAAAGAGAGAGCGAGAGAGAGGGAGAAAAGGTGGAGAGCAGCGTGCGGTAACTGGCAGTTGTCCGTTGGCTTGTTCCTGTTGCTGCTACGTGACGAAACGGGCAATTAAAAAGCCGTGCCGGCTAGAGAAATTGTTGTATAATGACGGTCGAACGCGGGGAGTCGAGACGAAGTGAATTTATTACTTTCAAAAAGTCACACGCCAACACGACGGTCTAAATTCGCCGGTAATGGCTACATGGTCCCGCGCGATACTCGCGCTCGCACGTGTATGCGAAGTTAGTTTGTTCGTTAAACGAAATGCTCGGAGACTTTTCGCCGGCTCCTATTTGTTCTCCAATTAACCCGCTGACTAGGTATAATTTAATTCGTTAAGTTTATCTCCCGGGGAAGACAGGCGAATTAAGGATCATTTCTATCTCCGAACTAATAAACATTTTTTGCGTCATGTTCTTACTCGTCAAGCTCTTCTAGGAATTGTTGGAAAAAATTTATGGATCAGCGGATTCATTACCGTATAATACTCGGTGGTCTTCCTAATTTGCGATCCAGCAAATAAAGCAAACTCAGCCACGTGAACTAATTACGATTTAATGGCCGTGCTATTTTAAAGGGGGTTTGAACTCGCCTTTTCTCTTCTTTCCGCTGCGAGCGTACGCCAGGGTCGGTCATGAAATTATTAGCGAGCTCCGCTCAGCGAAAACTCGATCAGTAATAATTACGCCACCGTGTACATCGAGTAACATTACCAAGTTCGCCATCCTTCATAGCTTCGGGAGCGGTTAATCGAATTACCTTTGGTGGCGCAAAGTAACGAAGCCGAAATGGTATCCGGAGTGTGACCTCATTAATACGTTGCTCCCCGAAGAAGTTAGATGCGTTCTTGGTGAGCGCAAATAAATATCGGCGGCTACGAGCGCCCCCGAGAAGTTTCTTTGGAATTGTTTTATAGTACCCCGCAGACTTTAACGCCCTCCTTCCTCTCTTCCACTTTTAGTCCCTGTCGCCATACACACCCATCTTTCTCTCTCTTCCTCTCTCTCTCTCTCTCTCTCTCTCTCTCTCTCTCTTGCTTCTCTTGATAGGGATCACGCATTCATTACTGGTTCCTGCTTTAAGCTTCGTTCAAACGAATATCTCGTTTGTTTTACCATTGTTATATATTGAGTTCATTTTCATAGCATGTACAAGAAAGATTCTATGTATTTTTCTTCTAGCTTCAGTATTTAATGAGTTAAGTATCATTAATCGGCACTTTATTGACAGTGACAAAATCTGGCCATTCGCACCGTCGAAATAGCAAACTTATGGAAAAAATTTCATTTTTCCTCAAATTCTCTTAAACTCTTAGACTTACGGGGAAAGTGTATAAATATTTATTTGTTGCTGACATCTAGAGCTATAACTTTTGTTGGAAACATTTTTCGCTAGCATCGATAGTTAAAAAGTATTTTATAAATAACGAAAAAACACTTTATCGCAAATTACTCGTTAACTATTGACGCTAGCGAAAAATGTTTCCCACAAAAATTGTAGCTCTAGATGTCAGCTATAAAAATGGTCGTATCCAATTTTCTTGTAAGTTCAACGATTTAGAAGTATTTGAGGAAAAACGAAAATTTCGAAGAATCTGAAGGAGTACCCCTTGATAAAATCTCGGAAAAATAAAAAATTCTGTTTTCTCAAAATTTCGAAAAATGCTTCAAATAAAAGTTATAGATACTGCTATTACTTGC
>SMSR01015972.1:224306-273592 GCA_019453355.1 Ceratina japonica | reverse complement strand
GTTCCCTTTCGAAGAACAGAGTTTTACACCATTTCCGAATATCCCTTGAAGACGGTATTGCGTAACGTCGGAGACGTATAGAAAGTGACAAAAGGCTCGGTGGCAAGAAAATTCTCACGGATCGGTGGAGAGAGAGAGAGACCTCGGAGAGCTGATGGTGTGCGTCACGCCGGTGTACACGTGTCCCAGGTGTATAATTAAGGGAACTAACGTGACACGATCAGAGATAGCTCTCGTCCATTAAGGGTATCCCATTCCCGCTGACTCGAAGGAGAGCCAGCTTAGCCCTGAGCGTCGAAACGAACTCTCTCCCCGTGAACCTGTCACCGTTTGACAGTCGTAATATCTGTTTCCTCGTCCTTGCACCTGTCTAGCTTAAGGCCATCGCACGTACGTCGAACGGCGCCCGTGTGCTCGTAACCGGGGATCCGTCGGGCCCTTTTCCTACTCTTCCTCTCGGCTGAACGATCGATAACTAGTAAAATGATATCTTAACGAGAACTCGGTATAGTGAAGCATGCCAAGTTCGAGGTTTTAAATTCGAGTCCAGTCGGTCTCGCATTTCAATCGGTATCAGAATTCGACAAGTATAAATGTATTAGATTTGTATTTTTTCTCTTTCTGAACAGGCTTATTATAAGGACGAAAAGTGCATTCCTGTGAACCCATATTTTTCGCCATTTTTGTGCGGAAAAAATAGAATTCTGATAAGGTCAATGTACCTATTTCTACTCATGTCCCTATTTCTGCTCACTCTACAGAATTTATATTATTAAAAATTTACGATTTATGTAACAAATGAACAAAAAATATTTTGGAATTATATAAATATTACTTAATTCAAAAATACTTTTTGTTCATTTGTTAACCCCTTGGCTACTGTGGACGCCCATAGGCGTTTAAAAATTTTGCATTTGTGATACTGAGAGCGCCTATAGGAGTTCGACGCAGTTTGGCTTTCTGAGGGAGATCATCAGATATTTTGTTATTTGTTATTTAGGTATTGATTATTAAATACTTATACTGATTCGGTTCATTCCGGCGGAAAGAAATAAGTAATATGGTTTTAATGTAGTGAAATTCAGTTTTTTGATTATGGAAATTTATTTTCACAAAAGTCCATCCCTACCCAAAAGTTCGCCGTTCTCGGCGCACAGTAGCTCAATTCCTGCCGTAGTCAAGGAGTTAAAAGATCGTAAATTTTTAATAATATAAATATTTTAGAGTGAGCAGAAATAGGGACATGAGTAAAAATAGGTACATTGACCTTAATACAAGGGATGGAGCGAATCGAAATTATTATTGAAGACGTTGCGATTCCTAAAGACTAGAAATCTAGCTTACGCTTAATGATAATGTTCCCGCGGTTTGAAAGGCATGTAATTTAATTGAGCCACGTTTTCTTTCCATCCCCCCTCGCCTCGTCTAACGTATTTATTTCATTAATAGTTATCGGTTTCTTGCTGCCATCACTCTTCCAACGATTCCGTTGACAAGCTCAAAGGAGCTCGCTCGCCGTCGCTGAGCCACAAAACCGGCTCGGGTTTTTCCGCCGATCCCGAGGTCCCATAATTATGTAATTATCCTTTTTCTCCCGAACGGAGGTTCGACGGCTGTTGCGCGTGTGCCCCGTTTCCTTCTTACCGTTACCGGCGCTTCCGGTCCGGGGAAAAATTCGGGAATGCAGTCGGCCCGGCCTGCGTACGCGCGCCGATCCCCGGAATTTCCATTAAAACGTCTCGCTAATGAGTCAGGCTTCATTAACCGTCGGCAAGAGACCGCCAGGACTTCGAACAATGTCCGGGTGAAAAAATTCAATGACCGATAGTAGGAGAAAAGAATCGTGAATGGCACGCGGAGTAACATGTTTACGGCGAGAGCGCAGGTTGGATAATAACAGTGATAAGATTGCGTCACCGGGAGGAATTCTTCCTCGGTTTATAAATGGTAACGCGAAACTCGTTTTCCAGTTTCGTTCAGGAATTCGCGTCACCGCCGGCCGACGGGATCACCCTGTTGCTGGAGACGCTGCGCGGCGTTCAGCTGGCCCAAAGCTCGCCGCCTACTTCCGGCCACACCGGGCCCAGGGTCGGCACGAGGAGGGCCGCTTTGGACGAACTTGGATGCGTCGAGTGCCTCGCAGCTTGCACCGAACGATGCACCGACGCGCCGAGGCTCCTGGTGCAGGCGCAGCCCGGCCTCCTCGCCCTGGCAGTCTGCCTGACCAGTAGCTTGAACCGGTCCCGAGTCCTCGCTCTTCAGGTAACAATCGTCACTTCCGGTATACACCGCGAATAGCCACTGTTAACGAAAGAAACGTTCGGGAATCGCGCTGAGATTGTAATTCTTCCACTATCTTCACGATAATTTTAATTATGCTGATTTAATTAGTATTTATCTCTGCGTAAGTTAATCTAAATTATTTATATTTTCAGTCTAGTTAATCTCTGAATGTATTTATCACGCAATTACGTGGTTCCATAAATAGTCGGCTTGANCACGAATCGTGCTGAGATTGTAATTCTTCCACTATCTTTATCGTAATTTTAATTATGCTGACTTTAATTAGTATTTATCTCTGCGTAAGTTAATCTAAATTATTTATATTTTCAGTCTAGTTAATCTTTGAATGTATTTATCACGCAATTACGTGGTTCCATAAATAGTCGGCTTGATCATGACCTGCCTTCGTGGTTTAATCTGAATGTTAGATAATTTGTATGTCGATCATGGTCTTATTGAAACGATGAGCGAAATAACAAGGGAGGTCGGGGATTAGTGGGTCAGGTTTCTGGTAATTGGCAAAGTGTTTACGGGCTGACCCATTGAGATAGTCGTAAAGGTAACCGCGATTCCGGCAAACGCGGTCCAGTTGACGGGCCCGTTATTTCGAGAGACCAACCGGGAACCAGTTTTTATCATCTATCCACAACGTTATTCGGCCGACATTTGCAAACTCGCGCGTACACGCGGTTCTTCTCTAAATTTTTTTCTCTGCGTACCGGCGAGGAAGCGCAGCTTGGCAAGCATCGCGGTTACGATCAGATGTTGACTAACCGAACTGGGTAATTACTTCCACGGCACGTGATCACACAGAGAGGCAGCAGCAACGTTGAAAGAATATAATGAGAATGAAGAGATCGGTATCGCGGCCGAGACGCGACGTGAAACTGTCGGCGAGATTTACTTAGTTACCTACTACGAAAATCTGCAATTCTTATTCCGGCCGTAACGATTAATTACCGGGTAACTTTGGCTCAATCCTGATTATGACGGATGAACGTAATGAGTTCAATGGCTTTTCAATAAATCCGGATTATTGCTAACTTAAAAATAGATCAATGTTCGTGAGATTATATTAGATTCCTTTGATTAGATTGATATATGTATATAGATTAGATTGATATATATATGTATTATATGTATATTCGTTCATGATTTCAGTTGCTCACTAAGGTTTGCCAAATACCGGGAGGACACGCGGCGGTGTCGGAGGCCGTTTCGACGCTCAGGTTGAAATATGGCGAAGGTGGAAGATTCCGGTTCCTGGCCGGCGCGCTCCTCGCTCCCAGAGCAGCGATTGCACTGAGAGTCGCAGGAGTCACTTTCCTCAACGCTTTCCTGAAATCTGCTCCGCGGACGCAAACCAGATTATACATTCAAGTGAGTAGTCGCAATGTGGATCAACAGATAAAATTCTTAAACTTAATTGCTCCTCATTTTTAATTCTTCTAAAGAATAAATTATTCATTCATAATCAAAGATTGAATTAGCCGAAGGAGTAACTACTGCTGTAAAACGGCATATATTATTTATTTATGGNCTTTCCTCAACGCCTTCCTGAAATCTGCTCCGCGAACGCAAACCAGATTATACATTCAAGTGAGTAGTCGCAATGTGGATTAACAGATAAAATTCTTAAACTTAATTGCTCCTCATTTTTAATTCTTCTAAAGAATAAATTACTCATTCATAATCAAAGATTGAATTAACCGAAGGAGTAACTACTGCTGTAAAACGGCATATATTATTTATTTATGGGAATTGTGTTTTTCTGATCGTTAGGCCGAAGCCTGCGAAGCTGGACTCGAGCCGCAGGTCCTTCAAGAGTGGCTGAAAGAATTGGACGGCAGGGAGGAGGACGCGTTGCACGAGCTCCTGCATAAGGAGGTTCAGAAATGGGCGCACAACTGCGTCGACGTGGACGCCCTGCAGCGAAGAGTCGTACGTGCCGAGGAAACCTGCAGGATCCTCGGCAAAAAGGTATCGGCCCTGCAGTCGCAGCTCCAGCAGCTGCAGTTGGAGAAGCTGAACAATTACAACCTCGAGGACCGTGAGAAGATGACGGTGCTCGGCGCGAAGCAGTCGCCGAAGGTCTCCTCGAACGCCGAGGACGAGGGCATCAGCTCCTCGGAGAGGTCCAGCAGCCCGGAGAACACGAAGCATCAGTCGCGGACGAGTCATCAGAAGATGAACGCATCGCCGGACAACGACCAGGAGACGACGATCGACGACGTGATCGAGGAGCTGCGGATCATCGTCAAAGACGCGGAGGAGGAGATCGGCGACAAGAACCGGACCGAGCAGAATCGAATCGATCAAAATTTCTATAACGAGGACTCGTCGAAGACGCAGCTGCACAGATCGAGCTCGAAGATGTCGTTGAACAACGGAGACATTTACGTGTACGACAAGGCGTTGAAGAGAGACAAGATACAGAAATCCAATGCTGGTTCGAACGCGTCGCAAAGCGTGATCAAAGGAGAACAGGTGACGTACTTTGGAAACGATCGCGATTACAGCACGGATTCCAGTGGCGGCAGAAGGACGAATATGGAAACGCGGAGACTGTCGAAGTCGTCGGTCGATGGTAGCGTGAAGATCGTTGTAAAGGGACCTGACATCGAGGAAGCGATAGTTCCGACTATTTTACATCCCCAGCCGCCTAGACGATCGCCACCGTGTCTGTCCGCTATTATGGCGGTGAGACGCGGCGACTTCATCGACCACGAAGACGTGTCCAACTCCCACGACGAGGACATCGAAGANCCCAAATACTCCTAAACCGTTAGACTTACAGGGAAATTGCATACGACCTTATTTGTAGCTGACAACTAGAGCTACAACTTTTGTATGAAACATTTTTCGCTAGTGTCAATAGTTAACGAGTAATTAAGAAAAAGCGAAAAAACAGTTTATTGCAAAATACTCGTTANGTTCCGACTATTTTACATCCCCAGCCGCCTAGACGATCGCCACCGTGTCTGTCCGCTATTATGGCGGTGAGACGCGGCGACTTCATCGACCACGAAGACGTGTCCAACTCCCACGACGAGGACATCGAAGAAGAGACGTTGGGCGACGGTAGCGATTCCCTCCTCAGCGCTTCTCGTTTGAAATACAACGGGAAGAGTCAGGCTTACGAGGAGCCGGTCAGGAACGAGACAGACCACTTCCAGAAACATTGTCAAAGAAAGGAAACCGAAAACGGTGTCAGTGAAAAATTGAAGAAGAGCTACGATGACCTTCGATATTTCAGTGAGAGTGAAATAAAAAACAGGAAAACGATCAGGAATTACGAATCGTCTTATAGCAAGACTAAAACGGAGTCGAAGTCGAGCAGGCAGGAATTTTCCCAGAGGCACAAATATAGGAGCGAGGTGGAAAAGAGGAAGCAGCTGCGTCGATCGGCGAGTCACGATTACCTGGAATCGAGCGCGTCCAGTCCGCGTTCGAAAAGGTCGAACCGTAGCAGAGTGGAGAGTCAGATCAGGAAATTCGAGAGTCTGAACTCGTTCGACGACCATCGGAGCCTCCAGAGCTGCGGGAGACACGAGAGCTCCGAGAATCTCAGCAAACGGGAAACCTTGTTCACCGATGAGAATTCGAGGAGCAAGATGCGTAGGTCCGAGTCGTTTCACCACGTGTCACACGTCTCGAGGAAGGACCAGTGCCCGTCTACGCAAGGAGGGAGCGACAGCGGACTGTTTTACGTGACGGACTTCAACCTCGAACCTCTGGTAACGCGAAGGCCGAGGTCTATCGACGCGCCGAAGTCTCCCAGCTTGCTGACCAAATCTTTGGACCGAATCGACGAGGGGTTGGATTCTATGGTCGATATCGTGATCACTCAAGAGAAGAGTCAATGGAATTCTGGCAAGTATCACGTGAAATCAAAGAAAGACGAGAGAACGCTTCTTAGGTCGAAATCGAGTAGACTAGACGATACCAAAAGCTGCTGCGAGCCCGGGACAAAATCCAGGAAGGAGTCCAGGAGCAAACATTTAAAGAGCGACGAATTTTATTCCTCACATCTAAACAATAAGCAATTAAGAAGCGATGAATTATACGAGGAACAGAGAAATCGTGAGTGGAATGAATTGAATTCTACCAGAAGGAATAACGAATTAGACTTAGATCGTACGCCGACGATATTGACGAAGAACGGTGTGAGGCATAATTCGTTTTGCCATAATGATAATCTGGGTAGCAAGTTCGCGAGTAAGTCGATGGACTCGGGAATATTCGCTGGCCGGACGTACGACACGTTCGGACTTGGCAAGACTCGGTTTAACGCCGGGAAGTATTCGGGAAAGCAGCAGATGAAGGAAAATCCGATTGGAAGAAGAAATACGACTTCTTCCGCGGTCGGAAATCGGGGCAAGGTCACTGACGTTGTTTCAGGGCTTTATTAAATTATATACATATATATGTTCAGTTCATCGCATGTTGTATTATAAATCGGAATATATTCTTGTACAGATTTTTCAAGTACTCAAGAATTAATCAGTTCGCAGATAGTTCGTATCTTTCCTTACGTATTCGAATACAATATATGTATGTATAAATTACAACAGGATATCATTTGAATAATTATCGCAGTCACGTTATTTCGGTGCAATATTAACGAGTGTTATCGGCCAATTCGAGGAATTATTTATTTCGTAATTCTGGTAAACACGTATGACTTTAGTACGAAAATAACGATTTTGGTGATGGACCAATTATGTGCAATATTATTTGTCTTCTTTGCGAGGGCTTATTTAAGTTAAAAAAACGACTGTAATTTGTAAACGTTTAAACATACGCAAAATGTATATAAAATCATTATCTTAATTACGCGATAAGAGTAATGTCTATTATTACAAGGAAAGTTAAGACCAGGATAAATAATAATACAAGTAGTTATTAAATATATTAATTATTTATTTCTCACTGGTACGCAAGACAATTGTAAAAAAAGGGGAAAAAAAGAAATATATTTTTCCAAGCTGTATACAAAAATTCATATTATATTTACATTATTAAGTCGTGTCGCACGATGGATCGTGGATTTCATATTCTTCAATGTATTTGAATAATACTGAACAACGTATACACTATGATCTGTGTGCCTCTACTTTAGGTTCGAAGTTATAGACGTTTCTCGCACTTGATGCCTGTCCCATTATTCCGCATTCCTTGCACATATTATTATGTTATGTACAAATTCTATAAGTTTTATATTTCACGCTTGAGAAAATGAGAGAGACACGAAAAAGGGATAAATAGTGAGAATATTCGTAACCCAATTGTACATAACATAATGTGTAAAGAAAGCGCAATGGTGGGACACACTCGAGTGCGGGCAACGACTATAACTCCGAGCCTTAATGAAGTGCGAAGTCAACGGATGACGAATGTAAAGATATTTGCGAGAGACGGTTAAATGAATCGGGAATCGTATTTATTGTCTAACTAGCTGTGGCGTGTAACAACGTGGTCGTGACTTCGTTAAGCTCTTGGCACGAACGACTATTCCGATGAATGATTTCGGGGATGCTCAGCATCAGAGGTTCGTGCGACTTGTCACGCGTTATTTCCAAAAGTTGCTGCGACGTTTTATCTAAAAAAAAAAAAGGTGGAAAATAGATTATAAAGTATAATCGAATATTGAATGTCTTAATTCGATTAAATATATTCCCGTCACCTTGACACGTCGATAATAAGTACGATAATTCGTCTTGAGTGGAGATGTACCGAAATTCCTCCTCGCACGCTCCTTTGAGCACAGCCACAACGTCCGACCGGGGATTGTAAAAGTACAGACCTTGTTTCCGATTGTTAAATTCATGTATCAGCGTCGCTATCCCCTGGAACAGCGAATTATTCACATAGATAACGTCCATTATTTCTCTACTTAAATCGGAATATTCTCAAATCCTTACCTTGGCAGCGGTGAAATCGGCTCCTATTATATACCTGCAATCAATTACGACTGGTATCTGACTAGAACCTTGCTTTATGCCAGCGTTGCCGACCGATTTCTTAATAAAGTCAATGGCAGGGAAGTACAAACTATTTCCCGGCGTCACCAAAAGGTAGTCGACCCCGGAACTAGTCTGAAATATACATAATTCGTAAATTCCGACGGTAATTAAAAATTTTACAATTATTTTCGCCTACTTACCGTGCATTTGTCGATATGTATTGTAGGGCGCGCGGAAGGATACAACAAGAAAATGAGATTCGTCCCTACGCCTAATAAAATTCCGTACTCGACGCCGATAATTAGACAAAATATAAACGTGACAAGCATCGGAATCAGATCCTTTTTATTCGTTTTCCATATAAGCTTGACGACTTGATATTCAATCATGTATATCACCGCGCAAATAATAACTGCCGATAAAGAAGCTAAAAAAAAAGGATAAGGTTCGTGTAAAATGTTAATACGCGTAAGGATGGAACGAATGAACGACGTGTACCTTTCGGTATGAAGTAAAAATACGGAGTGAGAAGACTGAGTGCTAGCAGTATGAATATTCCGGTGTAGAGACCACCCATTGGCGTTTTTACACCGCTGGCATGATTCACCGCGGATCTGCTGAACGATCCGGTGACCGGCATCGCGCTTGCAAAAGAGCCCAGCACGTTACAAATTCCTAACGTAATTAGTTCTTGCGTTGCGTCCACTTTGCCGCCGTTCGCGAACGCCTTGGCGATCGCCACGTTCCCAAGGACGCCGATTATGGGCACCAGAGCGATCGAGGCTCCCAATTCTGAACACATCTCGATGAAGTTTAACGTTTGGTTCTTCACTTGAGTGGAGAAAGGCGGCAGACCGAAAGGCGGAAGACCAGACCTCACAGGACCAGTGAGTATAAAAAGAGAGCCGCGTTCCGGTGAACTAAGCTTGTAGGCGATGGCGGAGCAAACGATCACGATTAGGGCATTCCTGGCCGTTGATATCAACCATATCACTTTCATCAGGACCCTCTGATATTTATTTGGCTTCTCATTATTCGAACACAATTTAATATCCTTCATTTTCTAGAATATAAAAAATAATCGTAATTATTTTTATAACTAATTAAATCGACTGAATATTGTCGGACCATCGTTTTTACCCTGAATAATAATAAAATAATGATACAGGAGAAACTCATCGCGGTGTCCCACGGACTGGTTTCGTGAATATTCCGTAACACTTTTATTAGAGTATCTAAAAATCCTTGGGAAGAAATTTTCAGTCCTAGAAGTCCCTTTAATTGAGAAACTACGATTATGACAGAAGTTGCCGAAGTAAAACCGACGGTAACTGGTATGGAAATGAAGTCTACAAGTACTCCTATATAAGAAAAAATCATTAGTTTAGAAAAGATCATCGGTAATTAAGTGTTATAATTAAAATAGTATTATTGTATTTTGTACCTAGCCGTAGGAAAGCCATTAATAATTGCAAGCAGCCGCAAAGGAAGGCTAGGAGTATCGCGAAATCGGCGTTTCTACCCTGTACGTATTCATGAGTCATCAGTGCCATGAGTGCGGTGGGTCCAATGGTGATATCTTTGCACGAACCGAATACTATGTACACCATTGCCCCCATGAATGCGGAATACAAGCCATACTGTAAGGATACGCAGAAATATTCGACTATTATTATTAACGGCGAGTTTTATTAAGGAGATATATTCACCTGAGGTTCTAGGCCAGCCAAAGTAGCGTAGGCGAGTCCTTGCGGCATGACGGTGAGGCCAACAGTGACCCCGGCAATCGCATCATTCAGAAACTTCTCGGTATTATAATTCGGCAACCATCCAACGATGGGTATTCGTTTTTTAATGAACTTATTTATCTGCCCGCTCTTCGGGTGCCATTTCTTCTTCTCCATCGCGTCGAACGCCATCGCAAGTTACTAAATATAAAAAAAATTGTATAACGATTACGAAAAAATTGACTCCTCTGAATTTCAATTATGTTTTGAAGTCGTGGAATCGCTTGTTCAGATGGAAGCTTTCGCCGCGGCATAACTTGTCACGTGAATTACTGTAGTTCAAAATGTAAATCATTCACCAGTATTATGTCACGTGGTAGTCTAGAAAAATCCTTCNATGATTACGAAAAAATTGATTCCTCTGAATTTCAATTATGTTTTGAAGTCGTGGAATCGCTTGTTCAGACGGAAGCTTTCGCCGCGGCATAACTTGTCACGTGAATTACTGTAGTTTAAAATCTAAATCATTCACCAGTATTATGTCACGTGGTAGTCTAGAAAAATCCTTCGCCGTCTCGACGGTTCGATCCGCTGGTCTACGAACTCCTCGCCGCTTCTACGAGCGCAAGCACCCTCACGTCGCGGCGGACAATTTTAGCGACAAGCCTAATCGCATGTTGAACGAAGTACCCGTAGAATAATAGTGATCAGTACTAATCAACTGTTGTTTAGATATATTGTTGAATGAAAAAACAATGTTCACGTTTCACGGTATGCCGCGGAACTGAAAGGAACCGACGGGTTCGCGGTCGTTTATATACCGAGTAACTAAGGCGAGCAGAAATTTATCTCACGGTTCGCGTAAGAAAAATTAGTGCTAGCCTTCATACTTTTTTTGTACGAATCGGCGACCGTTCATACTCACTCCTACTTACTAATTCTCGAACGAATGCAAAGCGGACATGTGGAGATAATCTCAATGCTGAACTCGTCGTGATAAAACAAAGACTCCGAAAGCGCAAACAGAATTATCGGTAGCCGATGCAAAAAATGCCTGTTTAATACAAAAATAATCCCCAAAAAATTGAAGATTGTAATTATAAAAATATTATCGTCCCTAAGTGAAATAATTTATTTTGCTGAAAACGTTTTTTTTTTATTATATCGTGTAGAACTGAAGGGGGAATATCGAAGGCACGTGTAACAAGTACACACGAACGGCTTAATAAATACAGCAATGCGATATAATTGGACAACTGAGTAAATACATATAACGCGATTTCAATTTCATCCACGCTTAAGGTTACAGCTGGCAAAGGCTCGTTTTCTTGCTGCTTCACGTATCATTGAGCACGTCGATTATTATTGCAATAAAATATCATTCGAGGCTGAACTGTATTTTAGGGAATCAATTTATTTCATGGAATTTTACAGTCCTCTTTTAATCGATAATGAAACAGCGTGAATTTGAGCAGTTTTTGAATGTAGTACGACTTGACTCAATATAATGAGGTTTTCGGGCTGACGGAAAGAGGAAGACTCCCGGATATAAAATTTCCGCTTCGGTTGTATCTCAGTTTCTCAGTTATTAATATGTATTATCAATTATGCGTTCAGTATAGTAACACCTGAAACCACAATTTTATATTCCTCCTGATAAATAAACCACATCAAATTAATTTCAAAAATAGGATTAAAAATTGTGGAAGGATCATCTTTAGATACTGGATGTTCAATTAGTGGTAAGAAATATTTTATCAAGAGGTGATTCCAGAAATCATCACATTCGAATCACTCGAAACTCGATCAATGAATTTTTTCACAGTGAATTCGTGACTTTCGCGAATGTTCCTGATTTTTTCAAAATCTGCTATATTTGCACGCCTCACATGGGCCGCGTACATCCCAGGCAGTAGATGATAAGTGAGTAATTTTATCTCCCAAAATAAATAGCAACATTTTTTTAAATTCTATCGGATAGTTTAAAAATTCAATGTTATTTTAGCTTAGTTTATCAAATATGAATACTGCGATTATAGTAAGTTCGCTCAGTGTATTAAACAGCGATCTGGGTTGTGACCGAGTATAATAACGGGCTATAATTTTTTATTGATAAAAAAATGTTTTTTATCGCCAACTGTGAGTATTGAAGAGTTAAAAGCCGCCCTCAAAGTCAGGGATAACATGTTTTGGCGTGTATGTCAAAAATTATGAGGAATTGACAAATAATTAATTTTTTATACTAAATTTTAATATATTTTCTTCCAAATTTGTAGCTACTGCAGGACTGTGATAATTACAGATAGTAGATTTGTTAGATTGGCTTTTAGAACTATCCGTCCCAATTTTTCAGTAGCCGAAGTTTCGAAGGAGTAAATCGCTGGCGAAAAAATGTATTTTATAAAAGTAATGGAGTCATATAAAAAATAAGTTAAATAATGTTTGATCCAATGTAAAGTGTAACCTACTTCAACTCGTTGATACATAGATTAAACCAGACCGATTTCATTTAAAAAGAGCCATAGCTGCTTGACCCTTTTCATCGGCAGCTATCGTGCACGCGTTAAAAAGTGTTACGGCTAAACGAATGCGGTTTTCACGATCGTTTTTATTCAACTAACAAACTTCCACTGTCGTGGTTGAATTTCGTCCGCTGAAAACCGCTTACGTAAATAACACATAACAAGCAGTAAAAATAATAACGCAACGTACTTCCGGCTGGATTCCAAAGTATCGCAGAAGATGGCCATCAATTATCGGCGAATCAATTTCATTTTTACCGTGTCATATATTCCTCCGGGAAATATCGATCACGTCAGTGGGCCAAGTGTATAACCTGTCGCGGCTTGTTAACACGGTTTCGTAGCGATCCCACGGTCATTACGGGACGGACAGGCGAAAAACGGCGGTGTTATTTCATCCTCTCGCGATGCGGAACACTACGAATCAATGTACGCGCCGAACACGTCTCGCTGTAAACTGACAACGAGAACGAGCTGTACGCTCCACCGCTGCAAGGATGATATGAAAAGTCACAGTATAGGTACTGTAAGTTCTATACTGTGACTTAGCTAACTGTGTCGAGCCACCAGGATTCGAGCCCCACCATATGGTTCACTGCCCCACTACCACCAGGGTCGACCTTTTTATATCTTTGCCTGGCCTGGCATTGTGGCATTGCGCATTATCATCTTTGATACCATTTGATACACAGAACAGGAACAGAAACGAAACACAACAAGCATGCAATTAACTCTGGAGAGAGTACCACGATTTATACATTCAAATATTTTGAAATATCGGAATGTAAGTTGAGAATCAATCATTGAAGTACACGTCACGTTGTACTTTTATTTTTGCTATTGCCACAGTTGCCATAACCTATACGACCTAACCTGCATTCCGAACGAAACGCATTTTTAATAACGTAGTAAATAAATACGTGTTTACTCGTATTGTTCAGTGATTAAGACGCATTCAGAAAGAAAAACGNCGATTGCCACAGTTGCCATAACCTATGCGACCTAACCTGCATTCCGAACGAAACGCATTTTTAATAACGTAGTAAATAAATACATGTTTACTCGTATTGTTCAGTGATTAAGACGCATTCAGAAAGAAAAACGACTATTGATAATCTAATGCCATTTTAATGTCAGCTCTCCGCCTGTCAGCTTTCTTAATAATCGTACGTTGTCGGTATATTTCAGGCCAGATATTATTGCAAGAAGCTGGAAGTAACGGACAATACTGAGATCCCTACGAACCCTTTGAAGAAATATTTTAGCGCTAACGATCAAACCGAGAATGGTACCATATACGACAATAAACCTTTCAAATTCTTTTGCACAGCTGGAAAACAGTACACGTGGTGTTTGTGTGGTAAAAGTGCAAGACAACCATTCTGCGATGGAACTCACAGAAATCCGCACTTGAAAATTAAACAAAGACCAATTATATTTACAGTTACAGAAAGCAAAGATTATTGGTTGTGTAACTGCAAACAAACGTCAAACAGACCCTTCTGTGATGGTACACATTTAAGGGAAGATATCCAGACAAAGAGAGTATAGTTAATTCATTAAAATGATCATTAGTGAATATATTTTTGTTTTATTTTTTGATAAGACTTGTTATAATGTTCCTTTCTCATACATCATCTCCACTGTAGATCATAAGTCTGCCTTTAATGCTTAATAAATGAATGAGAAAAGGTTTTTACACTTTTGTTCCATGGAGGAAAACCAGGTTCATTCAGTTTCTATAATATTCAATTTCTATATGAAGTAGAATGTAATATTAAAATGTACAAAGTACATAACTGTAGTCAGGTATCTGGAAAACAGGCTTGTAAATAAGAAATTGAATCTTTAATTTAATTGAACATCAATTTGCAATTAGTGTTTGCTTTTTAATTGGAATTTTCAGTGACATCTGTGATATCAGTGCTGAACCTCAGACTCAAACCACTTTTCGTGTCGGTATGGCAGTTGACTGGTGGGCCAGAATAATAAATGTCCACGTCTTTGGTACAATTCAACTGCGGTGTGTGGACAAAACTTATGCAGCTATATTTCACGTATGTAGAAGTAGCGACAGCGACGTGGTAAACTAACCGTGTTCGTTCTTTGGTGGATGACAATCATTTTTGAGTCATCTTCGAGGAGAGTAATGTTAAATGTACACGAATTAAATATACGAATTGATACTTAAACAGGATTAATTTGCACGCCTCTAATTACCGAATAGCGAAAGAATAAATTCCGATTAAAGGGTTTATGGTTATTCCTTACAAGTGATCGTACATCAACGAAACAGAAATTACTTACTTTACGATTTCCGGATATTTCAATAAGCACAAGGTAACTTATTAGCTTTCTATATTCTTTTATTTAAAAAATGAACATTGAGTTTATGATTATTTTTCGGATGAAGGACCTGCAAACATGCCTGAGAGTGCGATAGATTCTGGGAAGATTGTGAAGATGGAGGTGGATTACAGCAGCAATTGCGATGCGAAAATTCCTGAATGCATAAAATTGGCTCAGGAAGGAAAGCTCCACGATGCACTGGATCAACTACTGGCTTTGGAAAAACTAGCCAGAACCGTTAAGTTTCTCATACATACATTCATATTTTAAAACACGTGCAGATAATTAAAATGATTTCTTCAGGCTGCAGACATGTCGTCCACGTCAAGAATCCTTGTAGCAGTTGTGCAAATCTGTTTTGAGGCAAAAAACTGGCCAGTTTTAAACGAGCATATAGTTCTGTTGTCAAAGAGGCGGTCTCAGTTGAAACAAGCTGTTACGAAAATGGTTCAGGAATGTTGTACTTATGTAGATAAAACACCTGACAAGGAAACCAAAATAAAATTGATTGAGACGTTGCGTGCTGTGACAGAAGGAAAGGTAAAGGGATTGAGTTATCTTTGTATTTACAGTTGTATCATTAAATTAGAGTTACTTCCTTTTTCCTTGGACATATCCTTTTTTTTCAATCAAATGCCATTTCATTCGTTTTTGAAAGGAAGATATGGTAACCCTAATTAAATAGTTTGAAAAATCAATGTAGTTCTGTTCTTGAAGATATACGTGGAAGTCGAAAGGGCGAGACTCACTCATGAGTTGGCAAAAATCAAAGAAGAAGATGGAGACATCTCAGGTGCTGCAGCTGTTATGCTCGAGTTGCAAGTATGTAGTTCTTTAATCAAGTAGGATACAATAAGTAGATCGTGGATTTCTATGCAAAATAAAAGTTTGAATTTCAATCTATAACTTAACAATTAATGTATACTTCGTTCCAGGTTGAAACGTACGGTAGTATGTCACGCCTGGAGAAAGCAGCGCTTATTCTAGAGCAAATGCGACTATGTTTAGCAAAGAAAGATTTCATGCGAACACAGATAATAGCCAAGAAGATCAACATTAAATTCTTCGCTGATGAAAATGACGAGGAAACTCAGACTCTCAAGTTAAAATACTACGAGTGAGTAGATAAATATACGAAATTTGGCCTCTTCATAGTTTTTCTCATCGGTTTTATTATTTCAGTCTAATGATGGAGTTGGCTCGACACGAAGGCTGGCACTTGGAACTATGTAGACATAATCGAGCAGTATTGGAAACTCCAACTGTAAAGAACGATCCCAAAAAGAGACACACTGCTCTTTCACGAGCTGTACTTTACCTCGTACTTGCGCCGCATGAGCCAGAACAAGCCGACTTGACTCATAGACTGCTTAGCGACAAACTCTTAGATGAGATACCAACATACAAGTAATGTATCAAAGAATTCCAAAACAGCGTTTTGTTTTTCGTATGGATATTAATTAATTTCATTTAGGGAGCTGTTACGTCTTTTCGTAAACCCCGAATTGATCAAATGGTCCGGGCTTTGCGAGATTTACGAGAAGGAACTTAGAGCCACGGAAGTCTTCAGTCCATGGACCGACGAGGGTAACAAACGATGGACTGATCTTAGAAATCGCGTTGTCGAACACGTACGTAGGAAATCATTTTGACACCTCGTTTTATTTTAATAGACCTTTATTCTATGTTGTCTCTGTTACAGAATATCCGGATAATTGCCAAATATTACACAAAAATCACGTTGACGCGTATGGCAGAACTATTAGATCTACCCGTTGAGGAAACAGAATCCTGCCTCTGCAATTTAGTAGAAACTGGAGTTATAAATGCACGCACGGACCGTCCAGCCGGCGTGGTTCGTTTCACGGGAACGCAGGAGCCAGCCGCGCTCTTGGACGCCTGGGGAGCCTCGTTATCGAAACTGATGAGCCTTGTCAACCACACAACTCATCTCATTCACCAAGAAGAAATGTTAGCTGTAGCTCAATCCTGAAAGATAAATTTGCTCGATGCATTGTATCTCTTTTCTTTCTTCTTTCTGTTCTTCCCCCTTGCCGACCAACATCTTTCTTCATTATGCAATTCTTTTAAACATATATTTCTCACGGAACGTATAGAACTGTATACAGATTTTGCATTTGTAGCTGGAAGAACCCTTTCATCCTTTTTTAACGCGTGTAATAAATCGTGCAAATAAACGTGTAATAAAATTAACAATTACTTTCCCTTTCTATATGAATTGTCAACTTATTTTTCATTAGCAATTATAAGAGATGATTCTGTCGGTTTGTTTCTATAACTATGTAGGTTTGTTAATGCGAGTACGACAGTCTAATACATAGTCCGCAATTTTTTATCGGAGCCCATAGGTAAGGAAACCATTCTAAAATAATACAAAGAATATTTAATAAAGGAGTAAGATATTTTCTTTGACAAAAGTATAATTAAAGAATACAATCATTTGTTTATTATGTAATGAATAATACAAGAATATACAAAATACTTTAGGATACGAAAATTTCTATTATAATACAACAAAACTTTTCTTATAAGATTATTTATAAGATAATGTTTAACAAAATAATAAAAAATAATAATCATCCCTATGAATTTCATAGAGTATAAATTTATTCGTATTTATCTAACATTTACCAATATATATAAAATGATAACTTGACGATTTGCATTGATTTCATAACTTTCACGATCTGGTTTTCACAGGAATGGATATTATTATATTATAGGATGAAGTTATTTATATATAGGACACACACTCAAACTTGCTCATTTCTTTACCTTTTCATAAAAAGGTCAGTTCTATTAGAGTTTAGTCTTAGGCGAAATTGTACAGATATCAGATTTTTGTATTCTGTAATTTATTCAAAAGTGAAATAAAGAACTTTTTGAACATATATCTTTATTGTCTATTTAATCACCTGTCCACTATTCCTAGAATGACCAACACCTGTTCCTTAACGAGTAATCTAACTCGAAATAAAAGCCCTGATCACTATTAAATTAGATGTATAAGTTCGTCAAATTCAACGTTGCCGAAATTTTATTCCGGTACAAATGGAAATTTTCGGGCAAAATTTTTCTCTCCGAGAATTCTTGGAAATGACGTCACAGCTAAAGTTAGTGCTACCTCCTATGCTATCATATTCGCCTAATACAAAGTCTGAAATTTAGAGAAAATTTTGGGCCAAATATCAGACTTTGAATTAGGCGAATATGATAACATAGGAGGTAGCACTAAATCCTACTGATGACGTCATTGTCAGAAGAATTATCGGAGAGAAAGATTTTCGAAAATCGTACAAAGTCTGACTTTCGATCAAAAATTTTTCCCGTCGAGAATTCTTGGTGATCTAAGTTACGATTTTAAGAATTTCTTCAGTGCTACCTCCTATGCTATCATATTCGCCTAATACAAAGTCTGATTTTTGGACCCACATTTTCTCTAAATTTCAGACTTTGTATTAGGCGAATATGAAAACATAGGAGGTAGCACTAAGTCCTATTGATGACGTCATTTCCAAGAATTCTCGGAGAGACAAATTTTTGACCAAAACCAGATTTTATCTATCTTATTTCTACTTATGCTAAGTGAAGATGACATGAAGAAGGAATTGGATAGGAGCGAGGGTAGAGTTAAAAAGGTAAGTAACGAGACGTTTGAATTCCATTTAAACTAATTCTTTATTAATTAAACCTTAAGAGACATACATTAAATTACAATGAGGATCGCTTGATTAGTACAATAATTATTTTTATAGTTAACTCTATCACTGATACTGCAATGGTGCCATTATAGAAACTGTAGAGGCTGTCTTCAGTTTTTTTAGGCGTTCTGACTGAGTGATATCTGAAAGAAGCAAAACAAAAATGTTAAAAAATCATGTAAGATAATAATATGGAAAATGAGAGCCAGGCCAGAGATATGAGAGCCGGGCCGGAGACGTGAGAGATCAGGGAGAGACGGGAGAGACCAGGGAAAGATGGGAGAGATTCGGAGAGACGAGAGAGATGAGGAAATAATAGTAAAATTATATTACCTACATGTATACACGTTATTTATACATAATGATGTGAAGCGGCATCGGAAAGTTTGAACGCATTGATAGAAATAAAAGTATGTACTACGACTCTACACGAAACTATGATTGATATAATTAAAATCTTAATGAAACTTCGGGAACATTTAGAGAGAGCCTTTTTGAACATGCCTCTATAGTTTTGTCAAAATCGGTACGTCAAAAGCCGAGATATTTGCATTTTTTTCTAAATTGTCTCGTTCTGTCCTATATTTCACCAAGTAGAGATCCTCGGTGTATATTTGAACGTGTGTCACCATCTAGCGGATGAAGTCGCGAACTAAGCCTATTTCGTAAATCTAGAACGCTTGGTTCGCGACTTCTACCGCTAGATGGTGCCACATGTTCAAAGCGAGACGATTTAGACAAAAATGCAAATATCTTGGCTTTTGACATACCGATTTTGACAAAACTATAGAGGCATATTCAAAAAGGAAATGATTAAATTTAGAATTTACATTTTATATATGATTAGATTTAATGAATGAATAAAACGAATGAATTGATTAAATAAATGTCGAATTAATCCCGACGCGATTCCGTTCGAAACCTTTTAACCAGGACATTTATCAATTCGTAATCAGGGAAGGATTAAATGGGGTAGCAAAAAAATTGTCATTTCTTCTGACTTGATTTTTATACCCAATGAATTTTCAAATATCTTGAATCATTCTTTGGACGACGAAACGTATTTATATTCTTCTTTTATTTCAGTGCATTCTTTTGCATGCGTTTTATTTCTTGGATTTTATTTTATAAACAATTTCAGGGAAGAACGAGTTGAGTCGTNTATAGTTTTGTCAAAATCGGTACGTCAAAAGCCGAGATATTTGCATTTTTGTCTAAATCGTCTCGTTGTGCCTGGTATTTGAACGTGTGTCACCATCTAGCGGATGAAGTCCCGAACTAAGCCTATTTCGTAAATCTAGAACGCTTAGTTCGCGACTTCAACCGCTAGATGGTGCCACATGTTCAAAGCGAGACGATTTAGACAAAAATGCAAATATCTTGGCTTTTGACGTACCGATTTTGATNAGAGAAAATTTTGGGCCAAATATCAGACTTTGAATTAGGCGAATATGATAACATAGGAGGTAGCACTAAATCCTACTGATGACGTCATTGTCAGAAGAATTATCGGAGAGAAAGATTTTCGAAAATCGTACAAAGTCTGACTTTCGATCAAAAATTTTTCCCGTCGAGAATTCTTGGTGATCTAAGTTACGATTTTAAGAATTTCTTCAGTGCTACCTCCTATGCTATCATATTCGCCTAATACAAAGTCTGATTTTTGGACCCACATTTTCTCTAAATTTCAGACTTTGTATTAGGCGAATATGAAAACATAGGAGGTAGCACTAAGTCCTATTGATGACGTCATTTCCAAGAATTCTCGGAGAGACAAATTTTTGACCAAAACCAGATTTTATCTATCTTATTTCTACTTATGCTAAGTGAAGATGACATGAAGAAGGAATTGGATAGGAGCGAGGGTAGAGTTAAAAAGGTAAGTAACGAGACGTTTGAATTCCATTTAAACTAATTCTTTATTAATTAAACCTTAAGAGACATACATTAAATTACAATGAGGATCGCTTGATTAGTACAATAATTATTTTTATAGTTAACTCTATCACTGATACTGCAATGGTGCCATTATAGAAACTGTAGAGGCTGTCTTCAGTTTTTTTAGGCGTTCTGACTGAGTGATATCTGAAAGAAGCAAAACAAAAATGTTAAAAAATCATGTAAGATAATAATATGGAAAATGAGAGCCAGGCCAGAGATATGAGAGCCGGGCCGGAGACGTGAGAGATCAGGGAGAGACGGGAGAGACCAGGGAAAGATGGGAGAGATTCGGAGAGACGAGAGAGATGAGGAAATAATAGTAAAATTATATTACCTACATGTATACACGTTATTTATACATAATGATGTGAAGCGGCATCGGAAAGTTTGAACGCATTGATAGAAATAAAAGTATGTACTACGACTCTACACGAAACTATGATTGATATAATTAAAATCTTAATGAAACTTCGGGAACATTTAGAGAGAGCCTTTTTGAACATGCCTCTATAGTTTTGTCAAAATCGGTACGTCAAAAGCCGAGATATTTGCATTTTTTTCTAAATTGTCTCGTTCTGTCCTATATTTCACCAAGTAGAGATCCTCGGTGTATATTTGAACGTGTGTCACCATCTAGCGGATGAAGTCGCGAACTAAGCCTATTTCGTAAATCTAGAACGCTTGGTTCGCGACTTCTACCGCTAGATGGTGCCACATGTTCAAAGCGAGACGATTTAGACAAAAATGCAAATATCTTGGCTTTTGACATACCGATTTTGACAAAACTATAGAGGCATATTCAAAAAGGAAATGATTAAATTTAGAATTTACATTTTATATATGATTAGATTTAATGAATGAATAAAACGAATGAATTGATTAAATAAACGAATAAATGATTGTAGAGTATATTGGGAGGCGGACAAGATAGACAAGAGACGGGCTAACATTGTTTATTACTTTTTGTATTCAAGGTATCCCGAATTAATTATTACAAGCAATAATTACAATTAAAGGTAATCGAATAAAAAGCGATGAAACTAAACGTCAGACGTTACACCTCATTCGTTATTGGTCACATTATCTCATTCTTGAATGATTGATTTTATTCACATTTTCACGGTTTCCTCTCATGTTTATACTGTCTCTCATCCTGACACTCTCATCCCACTCGCACGCTCTCGCATTCTCGCTCACCTTTCGCTCTCCTACCCTCTCTCTTCCTTTCTTCCCCATTAGTAATTTGTACTTCTCTATTGGCGCAATCCCTTGCCTCTCTAGTTTCTAAGAAACCGACCGATTGCTTCACCAACGTCGACAGATTTGCGAGGTTTTAACTATACGTTATGTTTTACAACGACAATAATGCCGATGAAACGATGCGAATCGATTGACGAATCAGAATTTACTAAACGATCTCATTACGCTAAGCACGCGTGTAGAATTAACGATCTCAACGAGAAAGAAGAAATAACAGTAACAAACAAACAGAATATAATCGCTGTGTTCGCGTAACTTCGATTTCCTCTTGAAAGTTTTCCGTCGCCTTAACAATGTTCACAGATTTACTTAGTACACACGGTTCGCACCCAAGAAGACTTCGTCGTTAACTCAATTTATTTTTACCTTTAAACGTTCGGCAAATTAAAGAAATCGAAGGACTTTCTTCGGGAACGAATATTTATTGATCGAATCGCATCGTCGCAAAGATCGTCAAGCCGACAACAACGATACCTCGTCGTCGTCGACGTTAACCGGTTGAATAAAAATCTGGTTGGTTAACAGTAAAATGAACGTTCTCTCATTTCTTTTCTTTTTTTTTTTACCCGTTGACAATAATTATACACCGTCTTCCTAAATATATATCGTTTATCCGGGGAATATACAAAGTACGTAGAAAAAGAAGGAAAAGTAAAACGTTCTCTTCTCCTATCAATTAAAAAACGTATCTCGTCCTTCGTAAACGTGTAAATGTATCTCGCGTTATTAATACCTATTTTATTTATTTAGAATCGTGTACCGGCGGTTCCGGGGTATCGTCGCCAATGGGGAAGCGGTAGAGTTCGATGCGTGGGGATAACCAGTGCAGTCGTTCAGGATATTCTACCCGGAAGACGACAACGGATCATCCTTTTCTTCACGTCAAATAATACATAAGAAATCATAGTCATAAATGAGCTATGAAATTATACTGCAATTTCAAACCAATTTTTATACAGATATTATTCACTCAGTTTTATTAAGTATGTAGTCAACAGTGAAATGCAATTATTTATGGATGATTTAGTTACTGTTCCTATACAGAATTTAGTTTCTTCTAAATACTTGTGCAATAAATTATTATTCGTAATTAAGTATCCATAATAAACGTTCTTTACTATATATAATAATTAATTGGAAATGATAACATCTTATGAGCCACCTTGTATATAAACGAAACATCCAATGAAAAAACTTAATGAAAAAAAAAAAAACGTTAATAAAAAGGAGTGATCCTCGTTCCCCGGAACGAATGGAAAGGGGGTGAAATGCACGCAGTGACCACGTGGACGCGTCTCGGAACCGCCGGTAGAATCGATGGATACCGCAGGGTGAACATTCCCGTTGCATATTTTTTTTTTTTAATCGTAATCGTACCTTACACTGTTCGTATAACAATAAAGCGATACGCAAATAGTTATGAAGACTTCATTCCTCGGAGACTGACTGCTCGCGCGCCGTTACTCGAATTATCGTTAACTTGCGTATTTAACAATAAAACATTGCACTAACAATTGATTTCTCTGCGTTTACCCGCGATTCGTTTTTTTTTTTTCTACTTCTATTCATCTATGCCATGGTTTCCCAACCCTCGTGGAAAGACAGAATAGCTTCTCGGAAATTGTACGGATTTTTTGTTACAAATAGAAGTAATAGAAAATGTTACACAGAGTTTACCAGGAGAAGTGTTACAGCCGAGGAAAGGTCAGTAGATCCTTTTCTGAGTAACTGTTTCCTTTAGCAATATNTGCCATGGTTTCCCAACCCTCGTGGAAAGACAGAATAGCTTCTCGGAAATCGTACGGATTTTTTGTTACAAATAGAAGTAATAGAAAATATTACACAGAGTTTACCAGGAGAAGTGTTACAGCCGAGGAAAGGTAATTCTGTAGATCCTTTTCTGAGTAACTGTTTCCTTTAGCAATACGTCAATTTGCCTTTTGCAATTTTAGTTCTAACACTTTTGCTGGGACACTCTGTATATTATTAGTCACAGTCAGCGTTGGAGGAGAATTGAACTGGTTAGGGAGAAGGTTGGCAAACGATGTGCTATATTCATACATTCATTATTAATTTTCAAAATTTTTTACCTACGAGAAACAAAAATACACTCTTTGTTTCTTGGGAATCTTCTTTCTCTTATTGCTGATCAACGCGGTGCAACGTTTCATCGCCGTCTATACAATATACAATTACATTAGTCAATATATATATAATATATATATATATATATATAATAAATTATCTTTTATATAGGTATAACACGTTATCAGGCGCGATAACGTATTATTCTCGAATTTAATAGTTCGTCCTCTCACGACGCGAGCGACGTAGCACTTTCGAAAGCCAAGTCGTTTCGTCCGATCTTATTCCCTACTTCTACCTCTCTTTTTTACGTATTTAACATTTTCTTTTAATTCTATATCTCTCTCTCTCCCTCTCTCTCTCTTATTTTTAGCGTTTCGAGACGATTTCTCAGCGATTATTTAAAAACGACCGGACTTCGAACCCGTCTCGCTCTGAGCCTCTATTCCCTCATGTTCGTCGACGTAGTAACCAAGTACAGCTTAAATCCTAAATCGTTCGACTCGAGCGAACGGGGACCGCTTGTCGGTGATTAGCTTAACTCTTCGAGGCTCTTCGTTTTCCTTATCTCGCACCCTGTGCTTTCGTTAACATTTTTATTATATTTACCCTACGATGATAATAATAATAATAATAATAGTAATAATAATAATAATAATAATAATCTCTCGTTATTGGATCCTCCAGCAGTGAACCGCGGGAAATTCAATTTCCACTTATCCCATAAAATTCCACACTATTATATCACTTCATATTTTTTTAAAAATTACGTTGCTCTCTTTCATATCACACACGTTTTAACATTTGTCTATTGTACGTAATGAATCAAATTAACCCATCTAATTTTACATGGGAAAATCATACGTATATATCCGTTCACAGTCAGAGGATTGATAACTCGCTTAGAAGATTTATTTATAAACTATACGATTGTTTCAACCTGGAAGAGTTAAGGGAGAGTTTAAAGGGAAGGGGTGGGCCGATTCGCCCGGATACAAGGTCAGCCAGTCTCCCGCGGTTCGCTCGAGTCGCTTCAGTGCAGTCGTTTTCTTTTTTATCTTTTTTTTTTACCTTTTTCATCCCTTAACGATTACGCTTAAAGTTAACCTCCGTTTCGTCTCATTCCCGTGCACACAGATACGCGGATTACAAGTGTACGCACGCATTCGTCTCTCCCTTGTCTTCGCGCGCTAGTTTCTATCTACTGTTTCGTACGCTTCCCTCTCCTCTCCTCTCTTCGCTTCATTTTTCTAAACCGTTTAAGGAAGGAGGTCCTTCGGATAATTCCTAGTAGCCTAAAATTCTTCTCTCCTCCTACGTCGAATTAATCCCGACGCGATTCCGTTCGAAACCTTTTAACCAGGACACTTATCAATTCGTAATCAGGGAAGGATTAAACGGGGTAGCAAAAAAATTGTCATTTCTTCTGACTAGATTTTTATACCCAAATGAATTTTCAATTATCTTGAATCATTCTTTGGACGACGAAACGCATTTATATTCTTCTTTTATTTCAGTGCATTTTTTTGAATGCGTTTTATTTCTTGGATTTTATTTTATAAACAATTTCAGGGAAGAAGAAGTTGAGTCGCGTTATGTCTTTAGCTGGTTAAAAGGGTAACAGTACAGAATCCATTTGGAAGTCGATAGTTCATTTCTAATGAAAAAACAGTTTACTGAAACCGATAGATAAATTATGCTAATACATATTGCACGCGGCTAAGGAATATCTACGTGTACTAAAACGATCGGCGATTTTGTGACGATCGCTTCAACAAAATTTCCTACAAACGTGTAAATAATAAATAGAAAGAAGCTTGTCAACGAAATAAATTACAAGCTTTCTAAGTCCTAGTTTTCTAAACAATAGAATTCTCGTCCCGCTGAAAAGGGACGTCGGAGAAAACGATAGAAAGGGAAAGTAACGACGGGTGAAATTCTATCATCCCTCCGCGTGCTCGCTCGAGCATCAAATCCTCCGCTACGAGTTTTCCCTTTTTCTATTAAAACGTTAAACTCTTCTTTTATCTCTTTCTCTAACTACAGCTTAGGATATATTCACGGTTTAGACTTTTACACGTGTTTTTATTATTACTCGCTATGCCGATTCGTTTTCGTTTTTTCGCCGAGGAATTATCTTTACTCGCCTTCTGTCCTCCAGCCGCGATTTCTCCTTCGTTTCGACGAATTCATTTGAATCGGTGAGAATCCATCTTCAGTTTCAAGACGTCCCGATTTTGCATGGAGATATCATTTTCTTTTACATGAAATCATCATTTTCACACAAATTTCATGTAAATAAATGGTATGAAAATATCGTCGAAGAAAATATCATTTCTTTACATGAAAATATAATTTTCATACAAATTTCATGCACAGAAATGATATTTTCATGTAAAATCGGAATATCGGGAGAAGCTTTTCTTTAGAACAGCGATTTTTTATCACACGGAATTATGTTAATAGAAATCTATGCCAAATTTCTTCCTCCCAGCCAAACATTAAATAAATATTGTTCGAGCCAAAAATACATAAATATAAATATTGAATATAAACATAAATATTGATTATAAATATAAATATTGATCCAAAATCCACCTGATCATTTATTACCTTAAACCAAATTTATACTCCATGGCTGCAAGACTAAAAATGTATAGTTTCTTAAACTATAATTTCATTCTTACAAAATGCAAAATAATTTTGAAAAGAAACTACATTGTATAATATATTAAATCGCTGTTCTAGCTTGTTTCTCGTTTATGGAATCACCGATGCAAATTGAGTCACTTGTCCCATCGATACGATAATCCCATTTGACTCGTTATTTCTAGACTAACGACCTATGGCTCTAAGCTACAGGGTTTCAAACGCATTATCCTTCCCTCCATTCCCGTCCCTCACCGACCGCTCGTTTTCTATCTCGTTTCACTTCGCCAAATTTCATCTGCACTTAAATCCACTTGATTCCATCCATTCGTGTGTTCGTAATCGTTCCGAGTTGGGTGGAGAGAACGCACGACTTTTTGTCGTCGCAAAACATGATTTTTGGCAATGAAAAAATGATTTAGTTAGATATAATACTGGCCATAAGTTTGGGATTATTTCCTCTGATTCTATAATATATACATACGTTTGATACACTTTGATGTTGCAAGAGTTGTACATTTACTTCGTCATTTCCTCTTTGGTTAAATCTACCGCCTTTAAGCTCCTAGTTAATTAAGCTCCCGAGCTTATTATATGAAAAGAGCTGAAAAGGTGAGTTACTCTCTTAAAATGTTTCTCAAAAAGTCTTATTTACACTGTCCTCTTATCTTTAGTTTTTAATACTGAATGCTTCTCACTTACTTACAGTTCGTTAGAATATACGAAAGTCTCGTGAACATTTTTAACAAACAATTAAAAAAAAAAATAACGAAATACATGACACGAATATATTAATTACATGTAAAATAAGTTATATTAGATTTATGATAGACGAACATGAATTATGAGATATAAATATTAATAAACTAAAAAACGAGAAAACTCCATCAAAATGAAACAAAAGGCTTAAGTATTAAAAATATTCTCAAACTTATGTGCAGATGTAATCTTTCCTAAAACCCTATAAAATTTGGTACGTTCGAAGTCTTTTTGTTCAAAGTCAAAATTGTACGTCTCTCCTGATCCAATTATTCAGTTATAAGTCTGTACCTGTAAGTGAGTTAATTAATGGAGGCTGTTCGATACAAAACGGTACCAGAATTTAACAGCTGGATGCATGACGTTCTCGTCGCATCGAGGTTGACTCATTTTCGGATTCGGATAAATTATTAGGCACTTAATTGTCACGGGCGATACTCATTTGTCACGTGCGATTTCAAGTCGGCTACGATGAACCGTAGAGTGGGTGTGAGTCATAAAAAATGTATAAACGACGGTTCGTTTAAAAGGGGTGGCTATTTAAAAAAATTCAGGGATGTACTCTCGTCGTATACCTAAGTCAGTCACTTTCGTCAGTGGAAGAAATAGCTGTAGAAATTCATAAAGTGACATTTGGTTATTGAAATTGACTTGGATTCATGAATACATATTGAACTTGAATCCATCTCTGTATAGTATATTAAAATTCTGTGATTTATCAATCATCGAATATCTGTTATGGTGAACAATTTATGTAATTTGAATACATGCTTTCCTTTTTTTATATCTCTTTCACCCATTTTATAGAATGCAAGAATTATGTTTCGCACAACGACAAGAATACTGTTACAATTATATTAAAAATAATAAATAGTGAGATGATACGAATGTGTAAATTAATCAAACTAATGAAATGAAATGAAATGTAATTAGTGAGAAGTGAGGTAAGCGTGACGTGAGGTAAACTGTGGATATTTATAATTACAATTTGCAAATTAAATATAATTGGTGAAATATAAATTGTGAATAATTAAAGAATTTAACAAGGCATTTAATTTCCTCAAATCCATTCATCGAATCTACTGGTAAAGTTATGAAAAAAAAACAATAGGGACACCCTGTGTACTAAAATTATTTAAAAATTCATCAATGCAAAATTTGTTCGACATTAACATGATTAAATACATCAACGAAGAATGCAAAATATTAAAAAGAATAACGAAACGAATATCCCTAAATACCGTATAAAAATAATTGCATAAATGTCCACAGTTTAATGATACTTGAATTCCAGATGAAGACTTTCACTGAGTAGATCAAGAAGGTCAAAAAATTGCCAAGAAACAATACCGTTACTCCAGTACGAATTTATTACTTTTCCTCTCTTTTTTTTCCTCATTCTCCAACATTTGACAAAAGAAGGGAAACACCTTTAACAAAAATATCGTTTACGAAATAAAAATAAATAAAACCGAGAAACGTAGTCGCAGAGCCTTTCCCTCCGTAATCGTTTACGAAATCAAGCCTTAAGAATTCTAAAATCAAAGAACATTATCGTGTAATTATACGAAAAAAAGGAGGCTGGGGGTGTGGGAGTGTTGGGGGTTGAACAGAGAAACGTAAAACAATAAAAAACTCGTCTCACACGACAGTATTCCCTTCTGTGCGATGTTCGTCGTTCTATGAAAATCATTAGACACTTCGACCACTTGGAAAATAATTACAATTCGCATAATTAACAATTTCAGCGTGATTCTCGATAACGAAATTGAATCGGTGAATCTCTCTTTACATAATTTATAAATTCTCTCTCAAAATTATATCTCTAAAACGATAAATTAATACAGGTAGTCTCGTCCGGACGATGATTCACGCAATTGACTTTCTTTTTTAGTCTAGTTAGATAAAGAATAAATTACACGAGGACGTGATCGAAGAAAAAAGGAAACGCGAAACGAAATTTTTACAGGCTTTAGTGTCGCCGAGATTGACGTGGTATTTAGGTATCATACAAAAGAACGTATACGTATATTCTACGGTCATAGTCGGACCACACGTTCAACGCTTTTCTATCAGAATAACTACAAAATAAAACAGTGAATTGAAGAACATTTCCATTGACAAATTCATATTTTTAGTATTTTTTCTCATTTTTAAATAACTTAAAATCTCACACACTTTCATTGTACTTTATCTCGCTGTTACAATTATAAATAATATAAAATATAAAATTAATCTAGAAATTTGAAAGGTCAACAGATATAAAATTTAATACTTTACGTTGTGTCTATACACATTTCTTTTGTCAATGCAAATGATATGTGAATAATGCAATAGAATATTGCGAAACGTGTGAACCGGTTATGAGGGTCCATGCAAATTCTTAGAATCTGGTAATCATATAAGTGTAAATAGTAATTATTGGATCTCACGCGAATTCATTCTCACGATTTTCTCACCTTAATTTTATTCACACAACGCGCACGCATACACCGTCGCCACCGTTTCCTCTAACCAGTTTCTTCGTTAATCGATTACAAAACGAGTACGTGCACATTCGATTGGCAGTCGTTTCTTATTTTTCACGTAGGCGGTATTCGCATTGACTTTTTCTCGTTCCTTTTCTTTCTCATCGTTTCCCTACTAAATTCTCTATTTCTTTTTCATCTGGGAATGCAGATGTTCAAACTCGAGGAATTTTCGCTCGTCCCTTTTTCATTGCGATCGTAGATTAAATTTTTTCATGCAGTTAATAAGTGGTACCAGCAAGATTTGGCTGTTTTTGGTATCAGCAAGATTTGGCCATTTGATGATTGGTACCAGCGAAATTTAGCCAGTTAATGATTGGTACCAGCAAGATTTGGCTGTTTAATGATTGGTACCAGCAAAATTTGTCCAATTAATGATCGGTACCAGCGAAATTTAGCCAGTTAACGATCGGTACCAGCAAGATTACTTCACAAGAGTTAATCATTGACAGTCAATTAGCTGTGATTGACAATATTTTATAATACGAATAATATTGACTGAATTTTGCTCGTTTAATTTTTTTAATTTGTTGACTTCCAATAATACTGTTATCTAGGATATTTCAATCGCAAGAGTTTAATCCATTAGCCGGTCTTCCTCGTTTCTATTTGAACAGTTAATTAATTAAATAGTGTGGACGGTGTTTTCGAACCAATTACACGTCTCTCAAAAATAATTCAAGCTTGTACAAAACATGTTTGCTTCCTCGGTGATTCTGTTTGTTCAATACTTCCGTTTAAAAAGATACACAGGTAAATTGAATTAGATATTTTCCCGATCACCGTCTTAATCTTATTTCCCAGTTCGTTCTCATCTCTTTCCCTCTATTCTCAAAGACTGTATCCACCTAGCCGGTAGCTTAAAAAACTGCACCTATTTCTAGCATTCGAAAACGCAGATTTCCAGTAAAAATGTCCTAGCCGGAATGAACTCGGGCGAAAACGAGATTTGGTCGGAGCGGGCGAACCCTCGGGAAGGACAAGGCTCTATCTCTCTTCTAAATGCTCAAGTAACGCGTACTTAAATGCCTTTGGATGATGTGCTGTATGCGTGTCTGTCCGTGTGTCAGTGTCTCGCCGTGAGTGTGTGTTTTCCCTTAAACTTATTAAACGCGATTGCGAACGCGTATATTTTCGTATACATCCCACGCGCTTCGTCCACGAGTAACTACGGAAGCGCTTGAACACTCGAGATTTCACGCGTTCTTTGCTATGAGATAGAGTATGTTACGCCGTGTCGTTCAACACCTGAACACCAAGTGTATGAAAAATATTTGAGTCGATGAAACGAAAGTCGAGAGAGACCATAAGGAATATTGTTAACAAACCCGACATTTCACTCTGACTGCGGTGACACAGTCGTCGTGAAATGGGATAAGAAAAAGGAAAGTGTTCAAGTATCCAAGTTCTATGTATCACAAGTTTATAACAGTGTTTATAATTGCTTGTTTATGGAATCCCATTTTTCGCTCGACCACGTAAAGTCGTAATAATAGTCGCCGGTATGTACACTATCGCACAGCAAGTAACAGCATTAGTCAAAACGTCGAACAGAACCAGGAGAATTTCATGTATAAAGATAAAATAATAAATAAATGAAAAGACCAGCACCCCTCGTTCTCATTAATTAATAATTGAGTAATTTTAAATTCGTTGCTTCGAAACATGCAAAATTCATACATTTTTTGGATTCATTTGCATATGCACTGCGTGCAGTATTGTAAATAAACGTTTAGAACTAAAATATATAATTAAAAACAATTCATGTATCATTTTTCTGTGAATAAAGAAATGTATAGTTTTGATAACTTTGATTAATGAGAATGAAGGGCCTATAATTAAAGGGGCACTCTGAGAGGCACCAGAGATATGCGTGCACTCGTTTTTGATCAAAATAACCAGGAGAAATGATGATAAACTGGGAACTGGCGTCCCGATTTGTTAGGCCCTCGTGCAACCTCAGCGCGAATCACGATTTGTACATTTACACTCTTAAATATATTACTCCATATCTTCCAAGGTACGACATTATCAAACTCCCGTTAATTACACTTTCGTCGCACAACTTTTAATGACCGCGGTTCTCCACTTTGAATCAATGAAATTTGCATCGATCGTTACTCTATTTTATTAATAGAAACGGCGGGCCGTAACGTCGTGGCTGGCGCGTCGCGCATACCGGAATGTGTGTCTTCACGCGTGAACGGAGAGAAAAGACGTCGAAAATCGTAGAAAAACGATGAACATGCGGTAGAAAAAGTTTTGTAGTTCCTTCGACGCGCGACCCCCGCGTCAGCCACGACTCATTCTCTCTCCCTCTCTCTCTCTGTCCTATTTTTTTTTTTGTTCTTTTTTCTTTTCTTCTTTTTCGCGTGATTATCCTCGTACAGTCCTTCGTGTTCGTCGCACAGACTTCAATCTTATCATCCCCCGAATGTAGCTCCTTAGGTAATAACGTACGTACTTTATAATAGATACCTATATACACACAGTACAATTACGAATTAGCGTTTTCACATTTATCATAGAGACAATATACTTCTTCAATAACTTGTCCGCCGCATCCTCGTCGCGCAGTAGTAACAATTCCTACGTACTTCTCTAATCGCTAAAACGTTAATTAAAATTCTTCTCTTCCTTAAAGTTTAGTCCTTCGTGTCTTAAGGTCGGTTACGTTTCTGTCCCCGCGTGCAATTCCTCGCACAGGCCGAGTCAATAAGTCTCGAATTGCATCTGACGATTTTTATTAAACGACGTCTAGTACGAATTTTCTATTCCATGAATTTTTTAAAATTTGCTCCTCTTCGACTCGTCCTGTATAACAAATTGCAACGGGGTACCTAAAAGTTAAATTCTTCTCTATAATAACATGCTTCCACGTGTCTTGTTTCTCGCGTCCCTTTTTCTTTAATAGTGAGAGAGAGTAACGTAAAATGTAGCTTGAACACGAAGTCGTCGTATGATAGCAACAAAAGGAGTCGAGATAAAAAATAAAGAGTACGAAAACTTAAGAGAAAAGAAAAAAAACATCACGTTTATTATGTCGGTATAATTAGTCCGTTCATAAACCGTTTAAATTGTATCTGGATAATCAGTTCATGCTTAACCGGTCATAATCGTGTAGCACATTCATAGAAAAAGATGAAAACAAGATCAGAAGTGAGTGTGTAATACAAAAAAGAAGACGGGAAAGATGAGAAAAAAAAGCGATATTAGAAGTGTAAAGTAATTCGGTGATTGGAATACAAAATAAATGTCATATTCGGTGCGAGTTAATTTACACTCCTAATAATGTGAACGAATCACTGTACGTAAGAGTGAAGATATAATTTTTTGTAAGATATCTGCTCCGAATGAGCAGTTCTTCGTCGGCGTCAAACAAGTACTGCTATAAACTGTATAAACGTCGTACTAACTACTACATCTCTGAACGTTTCCTATTCAAAACAGAATTTTTGCCGGTTTCGTTTTTTCTTTTTTTTCAGTACGAGGTTCTTAAGACGATACAGGTAGTTTCTAATGGCATTAGTTTATACTCGGGTCACTCGTTCAACGTAAATGCTCGAACGTAGTTGAATTCTCCACGTGTCTCGTCGATGGTACACCGTATTTTCGCCCAATCGATCCATCGCGTTTCGGCTCCGTACGAATCAATCATTCCTCTCCTCGAGAAGGCACGTAAGGATCATCAGAGGATACCACGGGCCGGTCCCGCGCTCGTTCTCCACGTGTCTTCGCCTTAATCTAAACAATGAGTGACGCGCGCGCCCGTCCAAAAACTGTGATCGCGGTAGAAAAATGGGAAAAGATGTGTCCAGCGAGGATCGGAGAAGCGACGGATGGTGATTTGCTCCCAGTGATTCAGCCTTCTGCGTTTCGATATTACGTATATACAATTTTTTCTAATGTACCTTTTTTTTTCGTTTTTCTTTTTTTTGCATTTTTCGCTTTTTCGAATTCTCGCGTCACGTACTGGCAACCCGTGGACGAGGAAGGGGAAAAGAAGGAATCGGGGGTATTAAAAAAGTGTACACGCGGTAGAAAAACGTCTCGTAAGTCGACCAAGTGTCTGAATGCATTTACCGGACGCAACGGTTCTCGCGAGAAAGGAGTCGGAGGATATCGTTCGCCTCTGTGTCGCCTGTCTACTTTATATCTTCCCTTCATTCTTGTCTTCACGCTAGCCCTACTACTACCTACGAAGGAACGAAAATCTGGTTACTCGGTATTTGGCACTAAACGGAATTTCTCTCTTTAACTCTTTCACCCCCTCGGAAACCCGCGTGTGCTCCACTCGCTTCAACGCGGTGCGACGAGAACGTCTACCCTAACTACGTATCTATAACAATACGACTCTCTTCTTGATTTCCTCTTTTCACTCTTTATTTGCTCTCCTCGAAAGTGTCAATGAAAATCGGTTCGCGGAAACAATTCCCGTTTCTAGAGCTCAACTCCACTCTAGTACGTTTCAAAATAGCAAAACTTTCGCAGCGCGTTTCGACGACGCACGCAAAGTGAGCCGCCTGACCGTCACGTGCCACTCGGAAACTGTTCATCGTTTGACGAAATGCCCCGATTTCTGATGAACATTTTAAATATCGATTTCAGAAATCGTACCAGGAATCGAACAGTTCGCAAGTGATCGAGTTAAGCGGCTCGCCTTGTTTGCACGCGATAAAGATGCCGAGTTTTAATTAGAAGTACGATTATACCAATAATTATTAAACGGTCTAAATAATAGTGATCCAGCATTATTAAAATATATCTCCGTCGGACGAAAAGAGTCAATTCTGTTGCTTCATAAAANATGCCGAGTTTTAATTAGAAGTACGATTATACCAATAATTATTAAACGGTCTAAATAATAGTGATCCAGCATTATTAAAATATATCTCCGTCGGACGAAAAGAGTCAATTCTGTTGCTTCATAAAATTGACTCTTTCGTCCAAAAGCCGGCATCTTTACAAATAATATCGCATGTCCACGCGTGGCCGAGTTAGAACGTTTTCGAGGTCTCGTCAACCGAGCGCAAACGACGCGTGCGAACTTCGGAAACGAAAAGAAAAGGAACAAGAAAAAGTAATTTAAAAAAAAACGATAATAATAAGAAAATACCGTACGGCATTCGTCAGTAATAATGTGTTTTGAACCTCATCTCCTTCGAGTCGTCACAAGTCTCTCTCTATATATAATGTAATAGTTTTACTTAGACGCTTCTTCTTTTTTTCCCTTTTTTCTTTGAATTCTTGTAACAATGTAAAAAAGAGAACGTAAATAAGTATATATATATTCATTATGTATATATATATATATATATATCTATATACATATACACGTATACACACATACATATACATATATGTATATACACTACATCGCGGGAAGGGACGCCGTGATCCTGTGACGCGTGTCTCTCTGTTCAGTGTGCGCGCACGCGTATGTGTGTATATACGTATATATCGTGTGTACATATGTATACATCGGTACAATACAGCATACGCAGCCTTACGATCTAGGAATAATTATTATTGTGGTAGCAAGTCGCCTTAAGTCTATGAAACAAAAAAAAAAAAAAAATAAAGAAAGAAAAACAGTAAATGAAAATCCTGAATGAAAGGTCCCCGCAACACGAGGAGAGAAACGCCCGCTTCGCGGTGTCTCGATACGCGAACGGATGAAAGCAGGATGGTGATGTCTCGGGGGACGATGACTCTCGGGGGCCGGGGGGACGGTGAATCCTTCGTGAGATTCGGGATCGCGGATTCGCGGACGCGTCCTCGTCACGAGAAAGAAGAGATAATCGAATGAAAAAGCTGAACCGAGACGCGAGCGCGAACCGAGAGAAGGGGGATTAATACGTCGGTGGTATTTACAAGAGCTAAGGGAGGGGACGGAGGGGGCGAAGGGTGTGTGAGATGGGTGAACGCGAGGAGGCGTCGGTGACCGGGGAGGACGGGGGACTGGAGGTGAATTCGGGGCCTGGGTGTAAGAGAAACATTTCGACGACCGGTGGCGAGGATTCTTTCGTCGAGCTTCGACTTTGGCCCTACCTTCGTTTCGAGTTCGACCCCGAACGACTCGATCCTGTCCCCAAAGAAGTCGGACCGAATCTCTCTTGCATTCGTTCGAAGATCAATAATCGACCCCCGCCGGCCAACGAATAATCCCGATCGTCCCCGGTTCGAGTCCTCGCGACGGGGACCAGACGACGGTCTTGCCGCAGACCTCGATGGATGTACGAAAACGGACAGATCGGTGTACAGTCGAAACGAAGGCGGACGACGGGCAGTAGGAACATACGAAAACGCCGACCGAGCGAACGCGTAACGTCGGAACGATCGGCCGACGCGGCGGTTGCAACACGCCAAACGCAACGCAGGGAGGCCTTCCCGGAACCCGTTTGTTCGAGGGAACTGAACCTCCGGCTCGAGTGTCCAGACTGGTGAACGTAAAATCGTGTCGCAGGAATATCCCTCGGCTCCTCCTCTTCATCTTCTTCTCGCCGGCCTTGTCAGTACTTTAATAAACGTGCACCGTGGGCACACTGGTCGAAGGGATTCCTGTCGACGTCCGTCGACGCGTCGCGATTAATTGGATCGTCCGTGATTACTCTCGAGCGGAGGCGAGCCGCGCGTTCAGTTTGCCGATCGCGACGCGCCTTTCGATCACGAGTGCTTAACGACGATCACGCCCGGCCGCTGCTGGGGCGGCTGTTGCCTGTGAAACTGGAGGAACTCGGCCTGGAACAGCCGCTGCTTCGCCGTCGACGAGGCGGCGGACGTCGCCGACGCTTTGCCCGCGCCGTTCGCCGGCTGTTTGTTCGTCAGTGCCAGCGGCACGTCCTGCGCCGAGTCGTCCCCGAACAGATGGTCCCCCTCGAGGTGGCGTATCGCCTCGACGATCGTCTCCAGGTTCTGTCGCGAGGTGTTCGCCAGGTAGAGCCTCGCCTGCGGTGACCCGTCGTCGAGCGTGTTCGACGGCGACGGCAGCCTGCAATTTCAACCGCGTTATCATTATTTTCATTCGCCTAACAAACGCCGTTCGTACAGTGAGAAGATAAAAACTGTTTTCCATCAAGTTTACCTCGCTTCATAAATGTTTTCTTCGCGGAGCTACCTACACCGTTACTATTATCTAGTTATCAGCTTATGTATTACCTGCTATAATATTGCTCGCAACTAGAACCATTAGAGGCACTTAATAAAAAATTAATGAGCTCGGAGACATCTATTACCGTTCGCCTTGACATTTGTTCGTCCATACTCTAACCGTGACGTACATACGTAAGTAACTACAGTACTTGAAGTACAAAATCGAGGCGTGTACCGAACTTTGATGTCGTTCGAAGTTCTTAACATAAGTAAAACATATCGTATAGTAATAAGTTTCAAAGTGAATCATTTTTGTTTGATCCCCTCGTTTCTACGGTCTTTGAAGTTAATAAGGGAAATCTAGGAAGATGAAAGGGTTTACCTTTCGACTTCGACCTTCGGCTCCGCTTTCATCGCGGCTTCGAGCACGCTTGGCAAACGCTGCGGTTCCGCGGCCGGCGAGAACGGCCTGGAAGGGCTGTTGGTGATGTACTGAGGCGACGCGTTCTTAAACTCGCCGGTACTCGTTGTGTACGCGACGCCGCGACTCGACGAGGAGAACGAGTCCGCGTTCGTCTGCTCCTCGATCGTGGAGAACACCTGGTTCTGGGCGAACGTGACGATCTTCGGCGAACTCGAGTCGACTTCCTCCTCCTTGATCTCGACCGGTACCATGTCGGCGGGCTGCGGGGACAGTGGCGGTGAACTAGGCTCCGGACTAGACGCCTCCACGGTCTGCGTCGCGCCGACAGACGCCAACGAGACCACGGATACCACTTGAAGCGCGGCCACCGCTTCCTCCGTCTCCTGCGCGATCACGTTGTCCGTGTGCTCGATCACCTGTACAAACAAATTCCAAATCAGGTAAACCCAACAATCAATCTTTTTAATATTCATTTAGTGCCATACACTGTTAAAAATATCATTGAATTCAATGCACTTTTCATGAAAGACAATACATTAATGCAGTTTTCGTGAAAAATAATACATTACATTTAATTTCGTATATTAAACACATATTAATGCAAATTTACCATAAAATTAGTGAATTTTCGAAAAGATTTAATGAACTTTGAGAAAATTTAATGAATTTTGAAGAAAATTTAATGTAATTGAAAATGAATATGAATGCAATGAATATTTCATAAAATGTTTCATTAAACTTAATAAAAGAATACATGAATATTGCTTCCTGCATTTCTTCATCAAATCCAATCAACAATTTTTAACAATGTAGAATATACTGACGGAGTTTGAACATTAAAATTAAGACACTTTGTATCGTAGGATAAATACATAAACATGTCTTAATTGTAATGCTCGTATGAATTATACTAGTTCTTTAGAAAAATTCTTGAATGAATTATTATAGGGTACCTCGTGTGGCTGATAAGCGATCAATTGATTATCCCTGAATCTCTCTGGGTAGAGTTGGCTCTGTATAGCTCTCATCTGCTTCTCTAGATGCAACCTCGCGTGACGCTCCCTTTCCAACTGTCGTCTGAGCTCGACCACCTCGCTGTTGACCACGGAATGTCCCTCCGTGGTCACAGTTATTACCGACAATGGTTCGGGCGACATGCTGCCCAATCCTTCGTCGCCGCTCTCGCTAACGTGCATCGGCAAACTAACCATCACACCTCCTGAAACCAACAGATTTATTAATGTAAAGCAAGTGGGTGGAAGGTTGAACAAATTTTATTTATATATTTATTTATTTATTTAATTCTCGGGTAATTAACCCTTTTACATATTGCAGAGAGTGGTGCAGAGCAGTAAAAAAAAGAAAAAAGAAAAAAGATATTATAACGACTGAGAAGCAAAGAAGAACAAAGCTTTCTTCTAATGACTGAGCTGGAGTCAATAAAAATGTCAAAAATGTGACAAAATGTGACAAAAATTTTATTGTCTTAATAAACGTGTCTTGATAAATGTGTTCCTTTATGTGTTAATTTTTTAAGTAATGTACAGGTTGGAGATTTTGTAGGAAAAATAAGAATTGAAAAATGTAATGGAATTCCCAAATAAATTAGAACTAAGAATTTCAATAATAAATTTCAATAATAAATTTCAATAATAGTTAATAAATCTGAAAACTGAGATAGTACTAAAACAAAATTGTTCGTAGTATCCATTAATGCGACTGGTGCAGGAATGATAAAACGAGATTATGGTCCTATTGACGGCCATCCTTTTTTTTTCTGTGTCCGCCGCGAACGGAGAACGAAATATCCGAGCGTCGGGCCCGGGCAAAGGGTGCAGGAATGTAATTACTCGCGCGAAAATGACGAACAACTCCTCTCTCTTATTCTCTCCAATATTAATCTCCCCGTCGGTTCGCGTCGCGTCGCGTCGCCGCCGCTCGGTTTCGGTGGAGAAATTAAAAAATTCCGGCGACGATTTTTCGCGATGAGTCAGTTACATAAAATAAGTTAGACGCGTTAGTAAATTAGCACCGAGTTCATCCCCGTCACTGCATTTCTCCTGCTTCAAACGCGACACATTCTTTACTACTTTATTTTTATTGGAACGAAAATATATTCATATTGTTCTGTCATTTTCTGTATTAAATTCGTCCAATAACAATAACAATGGTAATAATCTGCTCACCCTGATTGTCGGGTTTACGTTTCTTGATCGGGACGTCGCCACCCTCGTGCTGATTCACCAGTCGCTTCAGCTGACAGTTTTGTGACAGCAACTGCGTCTTCTCCTGCTCCAGCTGGTAAATGTATTCGGCAGTCTGCTGAAGTATCGCAGCCTGAAAGATAAACAACGTCCCAGATTAACTTCAAGCCATAACAACGCCAATAAAAATCATTACAAAATTCCTCGTGAAAACTGACTAAAAATTACACAAATTTCATTACGTATTTGCTTCGAATCAGACCTTGAATAAACAGGGACGAGTCACAAAGGACAGGGTTGGAAGGAAATCGAGGACAAGGCGGGCAGGTGTTCGGCTAAACGCGTCGGTGGACACGCGAAAGGAAGGTACTTCCTGTTTACAGGACTGAGGGTTTAAAGGGTTTTGGTCGAAAAACAAGGATGCAGACCACCATGGGATCCTGCGTACGAGTCGATAACATCCGCCACGCGATGCGACATAGCACGCGTTATTACGACGTAGTAAAACGGGAATGCACAGCGTGGTCACGAAAAAAAGAAAAAAGAAAAAAGAAGAGTGAGGGCCGGCCAATTGATACCGGAGTCGAAGGTAACGGGGTACAGGGCCCTGCACGTTTTGCACCTGCCGACAGGTGGTCAACGGACAGATGCTCCTACGCCGCTTTACCTGCTTCGCGAGCCTCCCTTTCCTCAGCGTCTTCTTCAGCTTCTCTTCACGAGACTCGCGTTTCGTTTCAATTTCANGTCATCGAGTCCGCGAGCGAATATTCTTTCGCATGTTCCGCGGCCGACCTGCCCTCCGTAGGGATCGGATCGGTTTTGTTCTTGTTGCGTCGGCATTCCAAAGACCAAACACGACGACGTGAGAGAGAACGGCCGGAGGCCGTGGCCACCTATCGAACCTCGCTCTCACTTTTCCCACCCCCGTCACCTCGAAACCGCGCGTTAGACAACCTCCGGGTGACCAAAAATAGACAAACTTGAAATTGAACGATCAAAAGTCGGGGCGACCTCCGCCGATTACACCGTTTCGCGTTTGATAAGCTCGCCCGATCAACTCCTCTCCCGGCTAAATCGGTTTCAATTATGTGTGCGAACTTCCTTTCATCCGGAGTTAATTGGCNATTACGACGTAGTAAAACGGGAATGCGCAGCGTGGTCACGAAAAAAAGAAAAAGGAAAAAAGAAGAGTGAGGGCCGGCCAATTGATACCGGAGTCGAAGGTAACGGGGTACAGGGCCCTGCACGTTTTGCACCTGCCGACAGGTGGTCAACGGACAGATGCTCCTACGCCGCTTTACCTGCTTCGCGAGCCTCCCTTTCCTCAGCGTCTTCTTCAGCTTCTCTTCGCGTTTCGTTTCAATTTCAATGCACGGCGAAAATAATTAATCGTCGCGACGACGCCTCGTCTGGTGAATATCGAGCGGTGAATAAAGTTCAGGCGAGAGCGCANCTCGCGTTTCGTTTCAATTTCAATGCACGGCGAAAATAATTAATCGTCGCGACGACGCCTCGTCTGGTGAATATCGAGCGGTGAATAAAGTTCAGGCGAGAGCGGCAGCACGCTTTATCCGGCGGCGTATCTCAATCTGAAGATCGGATCGGTGAGCATCGTTGACGACGGGAGCCTCGAGTGGCGGACGTCGACGACGACGAAACCGGCCAAGAGATGCTCGTCGAGGAAGTCATCGAATTTAAGCGACAACGAAAAGATGCGCGGGGCTGTGCTCGCGGCCAGGGAAAATCGGTTTGAAGTTTTAAAAGCCTCGCGATAAAATTACTTCAGCTTCGCTTCACGGAAGATAAAAGACGCGCGGACCTCTCTTTAAAAAAGAGCAACCGGAGATCATTTTTTCTACGTAATACAACGCTTTATTGTTTTATTTTTAATTTGTTTTTTTTTTAATGTAGAATTGAGAATAATTATTAAATGTTATTAACGAGTGTATTAGTATTAAATTAAATATTGTTAACGAGTGAATGTTTGCGAGATTCAGGAGAGAATTTTCTTCTTTCAGGGGAATTTCATTTCTATTGAGTTCAGTTTGCGACGCGATTGGTATTAGAATTCAACGGACGAATTTAGCACACGTTGCATCGGCTGCGTTCTTGGAAGAGAGGAGAATGTCAAATTGCTGACTTGATTCGAAGGTATGCGTGGAAAAACCGTGATGTAAGCGAGAGGTCAAGAAAATCTTAAACGATGCGTTAACGCCGAGAACATTTGCATGTGACATCATTCGGTTGGATCTCGCGGGACCGAGTAATGATCTAAATATAGTGCGAATCCAACAATAAGTCACCCAGTTATCGGCCGTTACTCTCTACCGAAATAACAAAACTACATTTTTATAAATAAAAATTAAAATCTACAGGACGGGCATTCATCCTGTTTTCAATGAAACGGTGAAGCAATTATTTTAATAATAATAATAATAATAATGCAGGAATGATAGCCTCGCTCTGTATAGTTATTGAAATTTCTTCAGATTTTCTGGAATCCACGTTGGAAAATATTCAGGCGCCGCGTTATGCATAATAGCGGAAGATCGTCAATTTATACGAACTTATGAAAGAAGAGGGTGAAAATGAAGAGCGGGTGGAATCTATTCGGTGGGGGAGGCGTTGCACGTGAGGACGGTGGCCGAAGAAAAACTTGTCAAACATACCAAGATAGATGGAAGCGACGGGCCGGGAAAGAAATGGCCGGAAATGTTTGAGAGAAAGACGGGCGACGACCACCGGTGGAGGACCGCGGGGGTGGAAGAAGGTCCGCGGCGGAATTCAATAAAGGACAGGGACGCGCGCAAGCGGGAAAAAGAGAAATATCGCGCGAGGAATGGAAAATGATGTCTCGCGAGAAAGTGCCCGGAAAAGGACTGAAAGTACTCCCACGTGTTACGAGAAAGAGTACAACCGTAGGAAATTTGCATTTTCAGAAACCACATTATAAATTTCCCTGGGATTCCATCTTCTAATGTATTAATGTTTACATTACGCTGAGAAAACGGTGATTACTGACGATTAGTAAAAATTGAAATGTAGTACCAAAAAAATACTCTTTGAGTAATAAATATAGGATATAAAGAGAGGAGAAGGTGTGGTCGCAGCGAGGGTTAAAAAGAAGAAAACGAGAGTAAGGAAATCGGAATAAAGGAGGGAGGATCGGCTCAAAGAGAAAGACGAAACGGAGAGAGAAAGGGGTGGCCCGACATTGATATCAGCCAAGAGAACCGGATGCGAGGCGTTCGGAGGCTGTTATTATTTCGTTTGCGTGCGCGTAAGACCGATCTTAGACGAAAATCAGCCGTGCCAGACACAAAGAGCTCCACACCAAACGACTTCTCTTTTTCTCTTTTTCTGGTTCCTAGCGATGCAATTAAAAACTCACGGCTGACACTGATTGTGAGAACGGAAATGTTCCGTGTACCAGAACTACCGTGATACAATCTTTGAATCAATGTTTGCTCAGCACGTTTTCATTTACTCAAAGACTGTTGCAATTATCTGTAATTTACGTTTAATTCAAGTCTATTAAAACATTTCATTTTCTGGTCTTTTCATGAAATAAATATATCTAGTAAAATATCCTCGATATAATGTAGCATTCTAAATGTATCTGTTAAAATATCCTTGGAATTAATGTAGCATCCTTTCCTGTATATAATTTAATATCTCCCAGTTCAGTTTCTTAATGAAATAAATAAATGTATTAAAATATCATTGAAATTAAAACAGTACTTTTTTCTGTATCTAATTTAAGACTTCTTCATCATTAACACAATGTTTCTTTTAATTGTAATAATATTCACATTGATTTTCCATTTTCCATAAAAGTAATTTATAACTCTTCAACGAAAGGACTATAGTTAATAGATATTAAACACGCAGAACGTTTCTTTTACTAATCAGATAAGTCAGTATTTTTTATTAACCGACTTCGCACGGCGGGTTCCCTAAAACAAGAGACACGACCCCGAAAATAAGTTTGTCGAACGCGATCGCGTGTGTCGCGTGACTCGATCGCTTAAGCCCGAGGCGTGTTTTTCTCTGCGTACAATTGTGACGCCGGGGAGAACGTGGCTCGAAGAATGTTTGTCGTTGTGTTTCCCACAATTTCGGCAGCGGGGTGATCGAACGCGGGTTCGCAAACAAAATTTCAAGCCCAATTTCGGCGGCATAATTACGCGGCAAATCGTGCGATCGCGTGCCGATACGCGTCCCCGAAGAAATCTTTACAATCTACAGTCATTTAGACGAATTCATAGTTAATTCGTATATTTCATTTACTCATACCAAATGGCTTTATTTTTATGATATTTTGGAAATTATTTATTCACTCTTGTTTGTATAATAATAAAAAATGGCAAGTTATGTGAAATAGTTAGTGTGCCAGAGAGCAGTCTGTTTCAGTTTACTGTTACAGAAGCTGTTAGACAGACGGTTTAAGGATCGCGGTTTTACGCTCGCTTTATTGTTTTAGATTGGCGAGTAACGAGAGGGGTTAACCATAATCGCAGGAATAAGCGGGGAGCAAAAAGGAAGCGGTTCGAGAGCCCGAGGAACGATTCTCTGCGACGATTAAAGAGAGCCGGAAGGCCACGTTTGCTCGGCCAAGGCTCTCGAGCGACGCGCGTGCCGAAACTTTCCAACCTGAAATCTTCTTAATACAATAATTATTCCAAATTCCGATCCTCTCGAGCTCAACACATTCTACAGCTTTTTTTACAATAACTACAATTCTCGAAATCCATGAATAATTCTAAGAATTCAATTCTTTTTATGATTGTAGAAAAAATATAAACGAATTGTAAAAATTGTATGAAACTATTGATAGCAGTACGAAATTTATTTATACTGTTTGGTTTTGAAAAATATTTGAATAGCACCAGGTGAGGGTCGCGTCAGGTTGGCAATTTTTCGGGCGTAACTCGAGCATTTTCCCCGTTGGAGCGCGTCGTCGTGTCGTGGCGCGGCGCGTGGCGTGGCGTGCTGGAAAAATCAGGATACGACAGCAGCTGTGACCGTGACTGAATGGGCTGACGACACGGCCGATCGATAAGGGCGGAAAGACTACTACTCGGGGGCATAATGCCGGCATGCAGCTGCCGGCGATCGAAAAAGAAAGTTAGCCGCCGCCGCCGCCGCGGACCGTGCGCGCCTCGTCACTCGTGACCCTACCTGGTGAACTCGTTTCCCCGCGAACCGACCCACGTTAAAACTTAACGCTCGCTTACTAACAAGCGGAATTCGCGAAACTTGTCGGCGCCGCGGACCACAGTTTACAAACTGTTTAATTATATAAACGATACTCCAGCCGAGGCGAAAGTACTCGCCGCGAACCGTCAAATTAATCGTCCTGGAAATTTTTCCAAGTTCAATGTCGCGGCTCGCGTCGCCATTCATAGAATTGTTAACGAGGATGCATAATGCATGCGCTGCCCTAATTACAATAATAATTCTTTTTACTTCGGGCTTTTAAGATTGCACTGTTAAAATTATCATTAAATTTAATACACTTTTCGTGAAAGATAATATATTGAATTTAAGTTTCTTTGTATATTAAACACATATTAATGCAAATTTACCATAAAATTGATTCTCAAAAAAATTTGATGAACTTTCAAAAAATTTAATGAATTTTGAAGGAAATTTAATGTACCGTTCATGAAAATTAGTGTTCCGCAATGAATATTTGGTAACATTTTTCATTAAACTTAATAGAAAAATACATGAATAATGCTTCATGCATATCTTCATCAAATCCAATGAAAAATTTTTAACAGTGTGACGATTACCGTGTATAGAATTTTTAATGAGTGTTATTAGGTCTAATAATAATTAATATCGTATTCTAATAAATTTTTACAACTAATTTAACGACACTAATTATAAACCTGATACAATTTACGAATGTAAACCTTGTTGATATTTATATTAATGTTAATAAAATTTACATTAATGACAAAACTGATTTCCTAAATGATTCTAAGATTGATAAGTCATTTCCATAGTTAATTCGGGAGACACTATAGTAATTACGATTCTACTGTATTAATTATTCTTATTAATCGTGAAAATATTGCTGACGATGTGAACGGCGGTTTAAAAGTCATCGAGTCCGCGAGCGAATATTCTTTCGCATGTTTCGCGGCCGACCTGCCCTCCGTAGGGATCGGATCGGTTTTGTTCTTGTTGCGTCGGCATTCCAAAGACCAAACACGACGACGTGAGAGAGAACGGCCGGAGGCCGTGGCCACCTATCGAACCTCGCTCTCACTTTTCCCACCCCCGTCGCCTCGAAACCGCGCGTTAGACAACCTCCGGCTGACCAAAAATAGACAAACTTGAAATTGAACGATCAAAAGTCGGGGCGACCTCCGCCGATTACACCGTTTCGCGTTTGATAAGCTCGCCCGATCAACTCCTCTCCCGGCCAAATCGGTTTCAATTATGTGTGCGAACTTCCTTTCATCCGGAGTTAATTGGGTTCCATTCAGGTGGCCGAATTTACACGGAACACGGCTATCCTCTTATTAGATTATTTTCGTTCAGAAAGAAAGCAAACCGAAACGGATGTTTAGGCGTTCTACTTGAATTCCGTCCAAATCTATATTGGATCTACGCCGGTCTGTCCGGAGCGTGCATAATGGATCTACACATGTGTAATGGACTCCGGTTGAATTCTGTAATACTTGGAACTGTAATATAGGACGAATCTACAATACGTAGGTTCAAACTTGACGTAGAATATTTAAAAAAAAAAATATACGAAGGAAATTTAGAAGAGAAGTATAAGAACAAAATTTAATGAGAAATTTGTCTCATATTTTATTAACATGTCNGTAACATTTTTCATTAAACTTAATAGAAAAATACATGAATAATGCTTCATGCATATCTTCATCAAATCCAATGAAAAATTTTTAACAGTGTGACGATTACCGTGTATAGAATTTTTAATGAGTGTTATTAGGTCTAATAATAATTAATATCGTATTCTAATAAATTTTTACAACTAATTTAACGACACTAATTATAAACCTGATACAATTTACGAATGTAAACCTTGTTGATATTTATATTAATGTTAATAAAATTTACATTAATGACAAAACTGATTTCCTAAATGATTCTAAGATTGATAAGTCATTTCCATAGTTAATTCGGGAGACACTATAGTAATTACGATTCTACTGTATTAATTATTCTTATTAATCGTGAAAATATTGTTGATGGCGGCGGTTTAAAAGTCATCGAGTCCGCGAGCGAATATTCTTTCGCATGTTCCGCGGCCGACCTGCCCTCCGTAGGGATCGGATCGGTTTTGTTCTTGTTGCGTCGGCATTCCAAAGACCAAACACGACGACGTGAGAGAGAACGGCCGGAGGCCGTGGCCACCTATCGAACCTCGCTCTCACTTTTCCCACCCCCGTCGCCTCGAAACCGCGCGTTAGACAACCTCCGGCTGACCAAAAATAGACAAACTTGAAATTGAACGATCAAAAGTCGGGGCGACCTCCGCCGATTACACCGTTTCGCGTTTGATAAGCTCGCCCGATCAACTCCTCTCCCGGCCAAATCGGTTTCAATTATGTGTGCGAACTTCCTTTCATCCGGAGTTAATTGGGTTCCATTCAGGTGGCCGAATTTACACGGAACACGGCTATCCTCTTATTAGATTATTTTCGTTCAGAAAGAAAGCAAACCGAAACGGATGTTTAGGCGTTCTACTTGAATTCCGTCCAAATCTATATTGGATCTACGCCGGTCTGTCCGGAGCGTGCATAATGGATCTACACATGTGTAATGGACTCCGGTTGAATTCTGTAATACTTGGAACTGTAATATAGGACGAATCTACAATACGTAGGTTCAAACTTGACGTAGAATATTTAAAAAAAAATATATACGAAGGAAATTTAAAAGAGAAGTATAAGAACAAAATTTAATGAGAAATTTGTCTCATATTTTATTAACATGATTCTTATATCCTCGATTAAATTAGATTATGCATAAAAGGAGGGAATAAGAATAAAGGTGTATTTTGTAATTCGAAATGGGGTTGCAATTTACGGAATGAAGTATGAAGTTTTTCAGGTTCAGATCGGAGAGTTCGCGTATTAAATAAACTTATCAGAGTGCTTAGTTCGCGATGCGAACGTTTCTCCGGCTCGGGTAATCAGTTTCACGTCAGTGACGTTGAAAAGCGTAGAAAATGTCGGATCTGGGTTAAGCCCGACGCGAAGAATTCGAAACTTTGGACTGAAACCACGTGATTAAACATACCTAAGTAGACGCTATTTAAGGAGGTTGACTCGAGAGTAATTAGGGAACATTCCGAATTAATAACTACGTTTAATAATGGATAATTTCGTTGCGCGTTATTAGGCTGACGAGTCTAAAGGAATGACGCAGGAACTCCACATTTTTGTGGTAAATAAAACTGTCGAGAAATTCTTTAAGCACAATTACGGACATGCTAAGATCTCTTTCTTGTATTTATTATCGACTGCAATTTTTTGCAACAAATAACGCTTTTAAAAAATTCTTTAAGCACAATTATTAATATCTTTTTCTTGTATTTATTATCAACTGCAATTTTTTGTAAAAAATAAAGCTTTTAAAATATTCTTCAAGCACAATTACGGGCATGTTAATATCTCTTTGTATTTATTATCAAGTGCAATCTTTTGCAACAAATAAGGCTTTAAAAAAATTCTTTATATACGAGGATACGTGAGAATTTTTTCAGAATTGTATATTTCAAATTAAAAGAGAAAAAGATTCGCAAGAAGTGAACATCAATTTCAAACTCGATACTCAATTAAATTAAGAATTCTATTTTGCGAGGTTGATGAAAAATTCGGAAATAATTCAGTAATATCGTATCTACGCGGTCGACGCTCCGTCAGTGAATGAAACAGCTGAGTCAAGACGGGGAGTTAATACAGCGTTACAGATTAAGTCATTCCGACGTATATTTATCTATTTATTATTGTAACACATTCGCTGTTACATAGGAGCGTGCGTCGAACTTCGAATCGCGGCGGATCGTTGATGACGTCGCGTTTCCGAGTCGGGTCTCTTCCGCGGGGCGCATTATCATCGCGAATGAAATGGCCGGCGGCCAAAACGGGCGAATTTACGAGCGGGCGAACCACCCCCGCCGAGATTCTTATACCATTACGTCGTAATTGCCTCGACAGACGGTTTACAAACGCGTTTTCAACTGGCACGCGTACTCAGCCTCGGCCGCGGCTCGCATAAAATTAGCATTTTCTTCGGTCATTCATAACCGGAATGCGCGCCAGAACGAAAGTATCTACGGCCGCAGTTTCTCCAAGGGCTTTTTCCAACCCCCTGTCGGAATTCACTGCGCCTCCCCCGACTTGGCCCAAACGGCGGACCTCTATTTTCAATTAAAACACGTCATATCATAAAACATTTCACATCCACAGGCTCAGTATTTTATTTTGTCAAAGAAATTTGTAGCAGGAAATGCATTCGATATTAAGGATAATTTTTTATAATCTATTAATTCCAGAGAATAATAAAAGTAATATTATTTATCTTGAATGTCGAAAAGACTGGATTCCATTTCCTGTATTTTCATTGGAAATATGTTATTTCGCACAGAAAGCAGTGCAATAATTTGTAATAATTTGTCAGATTCGCCGATTGTTACAGGCGTTATTTGTAATTACACGATAAACGAATTAATTCCGAGAGGGAATATAATTTATGATATTCAGAACAAATAATAATGTATGTC
>SMSR01015972.1:197240-224296 GCA_019453355.1 Ceratina japonica | reverse complement strand
TCGGAAACGAGGGAACGTTCACACTAAATAGTCCGCGGCGTGGAACGGAGAATTCCTGGATTCCAGACTTCCGCAAATTACCGAGAAGAAATGCGGCAGCAGGAGCAGCGGTAGCAGGGACAGACGGGCAAAACAATGAAGATGGGCAATGGTAAAAACTGCGTGAAGACGAGCAAAGCCGATCTACCGTAAGACGCGTGGAGGAAGGGGGACTAAAGAAGAAGAAGAAAGTGGCGGTGGCGCGAAAGAAGACATTCTTAACCGTCTCGTTCCACCAACAGAAACAGTAATTTTACTATCGGCGCGAGCGAGGAAACGCATTTCTTCTTTCCGTTCTCATTCCCTCCTTTCCTCGCCTCGGAAACGTTTCCTTCCTGTTAGAATTAATGAGGATCAACTCCTGTTTCTACACAATTTCATTTCACAACATCAGATCTAACAAGCAATTTTCCTTCATTTTATTATCACGGAATTTGTCTTTCTGTCCTCAAGTAAAATATCCTACGTCGTTTCAACTTCATCGCGTCGCGATCCTAATCAACTCTTGTTCTTACAATTTCAGACTGAATTATCCTAACAAGCGAGTTTTCGTTATTTTCGTAATAAAAAGAATATTAAACAATAAATATAGTAATTGCAATCTTATTCGTAATTATAATAATAATTATAATCAAATAAGTGTCATAAAAATGAGAAAACATGCCACACATTCCTAATTTTTATTATTTATCAAAGCAGGCAATTAAATGTCGAATGTCATCGTCCAAATTTAATCGAATGTGTAAAAACGCGAAGTTAGAAAGCTCTTTGAAGAAAAATTGAAACACCAACGAATGCACAATTTAATTATAAAAAAGCCCCCTGAGTGGAGGCGAGTTGGCTGGGATTCAACGTCGCCTTGCGTCGTTTCACCCTTACGGGTAAGTGATCGACCTCGATTAATTAGCGATCCAATTAACGCGACGCGCGATTAGATCGCGCGTCGATACATTATTTATCCTTCGAACACTAATTGGCCGGCCAACTGAAGTGTTCGCCTCGCTGACTGTTGCACGACTCTCTCTCTCTCTCTCTCTCTCTATCTATCTCTGTGCTCCTTCATTCCCTTTTTCAATGCGTGGATGCGCAATTCTTATGAGACTAGATTTTCAATTAATATTTCAGGGCATTGTAACTTAGCTGCTGAATTCATTGCAAAAAATGTAATATTCCGCACAATTCTCAATTTTCCCAGTCGATTTATTGCAATTACGTAAGATAAAGATAATTCATTTAATAATGATGTACTGAATTATGTCACGCAAATATAAGATAATTCATTTAATAACGACGTACTGAATTATGTCACGTCTTATTATCCTAATCACTCAAGTTTCAAAGTATTCTTATGTACTTCTTTTGTTACAATGTCATTCTGTACATCTAATATCTTTTAGATGAATCAGACATTTAATTATGAGTGATACCTGACCGAGTTGGCAAATTAATTTTGAAGAAGTCACGCAATCGATTACACAAGAAACGTCAATTACGCCGACCGCGAAATAAAAAAAAAAAAATTGCAGTTAGAATGTCGGGAATTCGCGATATTTAGCACGGTCACCGTTTTTTCTCGCGCCGATTTTTTCCCGCTCCTTGGGTCCGCGCGAGCGGCTATATTTGTGGTGAAAGACAGGCTCGGACGCTATTTTCCGGTGAACGCGTTACGTATACAGTTATGTGTGCCCGCATGCCGCGACTGGTGGGTGGAAAGGCAACGAGGCACGAAAAGTCAGCCGATCCCGATCCCCATTCCGCGATGGGCCCACACGTCCGGCTTCGCTGGACGACGAGTTAAAAGACTTTTAAGCTTGTCCCGCCGTGATTTACGGAGCTCGTTTAAAGCCCACGACGCGACGAACGGGAATGCCATACCGCCGTGGCATCGCGAGGGCGGCCGTAAGCCCGCCTCGCCGTAACTTATTAGAATTTTATTCAGGACATCCTTGATTGACTTCTCACACATTTTTCAACCGACGAACCTACGGCTGCATTAAGTGCATTAAATTAATGCATAAAAAGCTGAAGGGAACCTATGAGACGTTGCATCGTGCAAAGAATTTTAAGAGTACGAGTCAATAAGAAATATTAAAAATTATGTATTAATTATTAATTTTAAGCTTGGCAGATTTTAATTCGTCATAACGTTAATTAACCCTTTGAGTACAGAATTACATTACATGATGATGAGTCTCACTAGTCAAATGTACTCAAAGGGTTAATGAATCAAATGGTTTTTTAAATCTATCATATAGAAAAAATAAATGCTAAGTTACGTTATTATGCTTCTTCAGACTTTGCATTCATTTTTTAAGCAATTTTATGCAGAAAAGTATGAATCTGTCTACTGATAGAAAAAATATCATTGAAATTATTATGTGGACAGAAATTGGGCAATTTAGTATACTTCTTCAGACTTTGCGTTCATTTTTTAAGTAATTTTATGTAGGAAAGTATGAATCTGTCTACTGATAGAAAAAATATCATTGAAATTATTATGTGGACAGAAATTGGGCAATTTAGTATACTTTTTCATACTTTGCGTTCATTTTTTAAGGAATTTTATGTAGGAAAGTATGAATCTGTCTACTGATAGAAAAAATATCATTGAAATTATTATGTTGACAGAAATTGGGAAATTTAGTATACTTTTTCAGACTTTGCGTTCATTTTTTGAGGAATTTTATGGAGGAAAGTATGAATCTGTCTACTGATAGAAAAAATATCATTGAAATTATTATGTGGACAGAAATTGGACAATTTAGTATGCTTCTTCAGACTTTGCGTTCATTTTTTAAGCAATTTTATGTAAGAAAGTATGAATCTGTCTACTGATAGAAAAAGTATCATTGAAATTGCGAACAGAAATTGGGTAATTCAGTACGGTTTTTATTGACCCTGGTTAATTGTAGACAGGGTCGTTTGAATATTTCCTCGGAGTGACTTAAGTGCACGTGGCGAAGAGCAGGAATGGCCGCGGGTGAGAGTGTACAGCGTACTGCTCGTAAAAGGCTAACCGGAGGCTAGCAGGGTGCGGCCGGCGAGCACTGGCTCTCTCTCTCTCTCTCTCTCTCTCTTTCTCTCTCGTTGCTCGCTACTTTTATGAATGAATGCAGTTCGAGTGGGTGTGCGTAGTTGTGACTGCGCCTCCAACTTCCCGGCCGTTCCGCTGTGTGCGTGTTCCCCTGCGTGTACCGGCGCGTTGTACGACGTGCGTACACCAAGTCACGGGAACACGGATGACGACCGTTCGTTCTCCACCGCGGCGTGCCGTTTCCACCGCGTGGTCACACCTAGGCTCGTCTTAAGTGCGCGCCGTCAGGTTAAAACACTCCAGCTACTACGTCTTTCTTAGCGAAACGAGGTTCGCCAGTCTCCCATTGCCATTTTACCAATTCCCAATGAAAATAATTCACCGACACGTTTATTGTAACGCGGGTGAATCGGAGGATTTTTCAACATTTCCAATTTGCCTTTTGCAATTGTTATCCGAGTCAGAAATTAATTAGCGGCAAGAATTGTACATCCATTACGAGCCGGCGATCTGGCAGGGGAATCAGTGCGAGCAGATTAGACGCAGAAGTCGGCGAGACCACTGTCTGAGAAACTGCAACCCGATACGTATCGCGTATGTACTGCAGTCGAGGAGAGAAGGCTCTCGCAGAGAGACCGATTCGAGTAAGTATACGTATACGAGTAATGTAGGTCCGTATCGTGTTATCGAGCGTCGGGAAAAATGAGACTAGGCACGATCGCGAGACAGCTGGCTATCTTGGGACAGGGAGCGAGCAGTCTCGTCCTGGTTCTGATCGGCTGGCCGCGTTCAAGGCCGCGTAAAAACCCGAAGCACGCCGCAAATGCAACCGCAACGGCACCCACCGCCAGATATAACGCGATAAGTGGAAACCGCCGACTCCCAGCACCGTCTCTCTCTCTCTCTCTCTCTCTCTCTCTCTCTCTCTTTCTCTCTCTCTTGCTCTCTTCCCGTTTCTCCCCGCGGTCGTCACGTCCTCTCGTTCGCCCGGTTAATCAGGGATTAAGACGAGATCCCTAACGTCGTGTTCCCGCTCCCTCGTTCGGTATCAGAAAATAAACGAGGGCCGCGCGTTGGCGCGAGAGAGGCAGCCGCGAGAGAACCGCTGCCCTATTGGCCAGAAATCTTACACGAAAAACCAGTTTTGTAAAACTGCACCGGCAACCTCGTTATCTGAACTCGAGTACAACCGACGGTTTCGTGCCCCTTCCCTTCGACCGGAACCCGCCGCCAAGAGAGAACGTCCAACCGGTTTCGTTCATGTACGCCTCCTTGGTATTTTAACGTCCCCAACGTTCCTTCTTCTTCTTCTTCTGATCCTCTTTTACTCTCAGAGTTACCAATATTTTCGCGACCGACTATTAATTAATATAGAAAGTTTACGAATCTGGTTCAATCGTCCAATTAAATTTCGCAAAATCTGAAGGGGTGAAATCTTGGAAAAATTCAAATACTTCAGGACTAATCGATTATAATTATTTCGTCCAGCCCCAATTACTTTTTAGAAGAAATGAAATACAGAATTAACCCCTTGGGTACATTTGACGTCTGAGACACGTCATTCACTTGTGTTTGTTATAAGCATATTAATTTATTTTTGTTTTGCAATTCTAATTACTTGAAGACATCGTAATACTACATATGTCACCAATATTTTAGAAATAAATAAATTCTTACGTAAAATGTACTGCATTTACATACTACTCCAAGCAACCAAAAATTATATCCGTTCCACATGCAAATATTTGCTCAAGTAAATCCGTAGCCACGGGGTTAAGTCAGGAGTCAAGTACAGGAGTTAAATTACAGGATTCCCTGCTAATTTCTAATTGAATTTACATTTTCATACTTATTTTTCACCTAATCATCGTGGATTTCGCAAATGCTTAAAATAACTCGGGAAAAACACCGCGACTTCCTCGATATCATAACTTCGACCGAATTCTAACCGAGTTAAGGTTCCCCATTTATTTTTCTACGTACTTCCTGCGCTTTTACGACGAGAGCTAAGAGCGGTTACGTCCGAGCAAACGCGGCCGTATTGCGGTTGGCCCGCTAATTATCACCGAGTAACGGACGAGAAACAGTACAGATAACCGGGCACAGACGTTCTTCTGACGACAGCGGGAGTATGTTCGGAAACACACCGTCGTCCCGGTCGACAGCTGATATGTAATTCGGAGCCGGGTGTGCGTGGCGATTCGATAAATCTTGCCCCGCCGAAGCTGTCCGGTCTCGTTCCCTCGCAATAACTTTATTTACGACGCGACGCATCGCGCGAAACGTCAAGCCGGACGCAAATTGCCGCCGCGCCGGAAGGGAAATCATTTTCAGATGATTGATGCCTGATAACCTGGAATTATCCTGGCTCAGAAAAACACTTAACGTCCATCCCGAAAGGGACCCGGCCGATTCCGGTGCTTTCGTTCTTAATCACGATAAATCTATTTTACCGAAACTCCGAACGAGAGACTCCTTCCAACTAATTATTATAATTATTATTTATTTACTTTTTATACTGTACGTCTCAGAAAATGAATTATTATTATACTCGTTGTTTCTGGGAAACGAAATTTAACTCTGGATATATTCAGTGGACAATAAATGTAGACAAAGTGTCTTTCAATCGTTTTCAACATAAAATAATCATTCCAATATAAAACATTGTATCAGACGTCATATTTGAGGAATAATTAGATGAAACATAGTGGGAATTTTAATCGTAGTACAAAGTATGATGGAAACGGGTTAAGAACGAGGCGAAGCGCGGAGAGGAAGTAGGGAGAACGAGATCCGAAGAGCTGCATCGCGCCGCAGAGAGGGTAGATATGGTACAGGCGGATAGAAAGAGAGGATCGGCGAGTTCGGTCGGCTGGTATAAGGTTGAGGTTGGGATTAAGTAAGGTTAGGCTGGCAACGCGGTAGACGCGGCTGCAGCACTGAAAATAGCACGGCACTCACTGTCTGGCTATGTGGCGTCTGTACTCCCGACTCCCGCCAGCATAGCAGCCGGGTCCGTATGTCCGTTTATCCGTTTGTCAGTCCCCGTCCTTTCTCATTCGTCTATCCGTCGATCTGAAACCGTACGCGCGCCGCACAACTCCTATCTCCCTATCCGTCCCGCCGAATTACAAAATCTTATCATCGCTCTCTCCTAATTATCCATAATTATACAAAATCGTTCACTAAATTGTGTAGCACGAATTAGTTGAGCAGACAGCGATTTTACTTTCGCGTTCAGAACGCGAGGATTCGATTAGGTTTACGTGAAGAAATCTCGATTTTCTTATCGTAAGGAGATTCATCGTAAGGATATCGAAAGTTCATTGATCCAATACTAAAAATGTTATACCGTTTCGAAATGTGTCCGGATATTAATGGGAGTCACTGTAGATGAACGATGTACTCGAATTTTCTGAGAATTAAACTTGCAATTATTACGATTTCAAGGTATACAAATGATGGTATGCACGAGCACTATACAAACGTTTGTCCTGTATTATTGTATGAAAGATGGAAATAATTGTGGGTATCTTCCATTTAATTAAAAGACGATTACTCGGAATGGTCTTATCTCAATAACCAGAGGAGACAATATCATCGTCGGATTTTCTGAGCCCATCATACTATAATACATCTCGGGAAGCACTCTGCATTATTATTATCCCTCGTCGTCTATGACCAGCAGAGAGTACAGAGGGAAGCTACGAAATTAATTGTAAGCCCCAGTCTCTCTCTCTCGAACATATATATATATGTAATATACATGTATATGTATACCAGGGCTTTCGTGAAACGCAACGCCAACACCGAGACGAGTTCTACGAGAGCAATCCGAGAACCTAGACGACACGTTGCGGTCAACCGATCGTCTCCGCGAAAAAGCTGGCCACGGTTTCTTGTGAAACAGTCTGCCACTCGTAAAAATCTCGCGTTACGCAATCCAATGCGTCGTTCAATCGACCGAATCTCATGGCAAGTCTCATAAAGAAATTCACGAGGTTTTACAATTTTCTTGACAACGAGAACAATCTTATTTTAAATCCTTTACTTTTTTTAATTCCCTCTAAATATAAATTGAAGTAAATTGTTAAGTAAATTCAATTATAAAATTTAATTACGTTTTTGTATAATCGTTTAAGATTATTTGCGATGTTTTTCACTAAATTGAAAAATTGTATTTATTAAAAACGAAATTAAACTCTGGACGGAATTAATTTTGGTCAGGCGAAAAAAAAATGATTTGATAGAATAAATTCTCGTTTCAATTAATTTACCAGTTGGTACGATCTTATTCGCGCAAAAATAGATGTTTCTCGTTCGAAAACGTTCGCCGAGTATGAATGATCGGAGATATGAATCGCGTTTAAAGGTCAACATTCACTGTTAGCTGTTATTCCGATAAAGATATAATAAATATTGGTAATGTATAACGGAGCGTCCATTGAAGATAATCCTATTCTGGTTCACGATAACATTCAAGTATGTACATACTTCGCCATTCATATTCGAAAACCTGAATGAGATTTCGTTCCACTGAAATTCCTAAACTAATTTCACTCCCAGTTCCATATATCTATAAAAAAAAAGGTAGCGTAATGGCAATTAGGGGATGTTTCGTCGACCGGTCTCCTTACCCGTGTCGAATCTACAGAGGCAATATCGGAATCATCAAGGAAAACGAATTGCATTTCCCGGTCAGAAGATTGGTCTTGAATCCGCGCGACCGCCGATCCGACGACTGATCTTTTAATTAACAGAATCGATTCGTCGGCCAGCGTTCAATTAAACGGTATCCAATAAAACGTACATCTCGTTTTCCTCCGGGAAGAATCGGAGGGGCGGAGGCGGGGACGGGCGGACGGCAGAAACAAAAGCGGCACGAGACAAATCGATTTTCGGCTTTCCGGGATGCACGTTAATTCGTTTCGAGAGCTTATTTAATGGAGTCCCGCGAGCGCTCGGATACGAAACAGTCTTGTCTGGCGGCCAGCTCGTAAAACTTGTACTTGACCCCATTTTCACCGCGATAACTACCGTTGTTGATGTTATTGCCTGGCCGCGTGGACTCGGTGCGTGTATACGGCGCGGAGTGGTCGTCGATACGGGGCCGCAATAAACGAGGGGGTGAAGCCCACCGGCCCGGCCGGGCTTGAACAATCGGGACCGGATCGTTTATCGCGCCGCAAAACGCGCATTCCGTTCTCCTCCGCGGGATTATAATCCGATTTTATCGTCTTTTAACCACCGCGCCGCGGCTAAATCGGAAATTATCTCGCCGCGTGAAACGAGATTAACGGCGCACCTCGTTCCTGTAATTCTATTAGGTGCAATTGCATCTACGCTGCTTGCTTGTTTATCCATTATTCATCTCGCGCTCGCTTCAATCCAGATACACTCTTTTTTTTACCAAGCTTAAAAATCAAATCAAAGCTTAATTATTATTACTTAAGAATGACATTATTATTTAGCGTAGATAAAATGCACGAGTATTCTACGAATAGTAATAACAAGACTCCAGCAGAGTTTACTATTAGAAGAAAATTATATTAATTTCTATGAATTTCCCGATTTCCAATTTCTATAATGACATTATTATTTAGCATAGATGAAATTATGCACGAGTATTCTACGAATATTAATAACAACTCCAGTAGAGTTTATTAAAAGAAAATTATATTAATTTGTATCGATTGCCCGATTTCCAATTTCTATCAATTTCTACAATAATTTTCTAATATAATTTTAAGCCAGTGAATAAAAATTCTGCCTAAACTATGATCTTGTATTTATCTCTAAACTATGAATTGTGATTAAAAATTGTTTCATCTACTATATCCAAAAAAATCTACTGAACATTCAATCTGACTCGCTGTTAATTCCTTAACTTTATAAGCTTAATTTCACGATTACGGGGGCGACTGTTACGCGTAAAAAGAATAAGTGTGCAGGTATATATGTGTACGTCCCGGCGGTTGTGGGCGCGTCGGGAACGTGAGCATCTGATCCCGATAACGGTCGTTGTAAAATCGATAAACCAACATTCCTTAGCTAACGAGCTGCCTTCTGCATTCTTCCGCGGTGAGCCTCGACGGCTGGGAGAACGTAATCGTATAATATTCGCGAAATACACAGCAGACCCGCCCACGTCAGTTGGAATGTCCCAGCCCGACCGGCCGACTATTCTCGCAATGAAAGAGAGCAGCCGTTCGAATGCCTCGCAGACCCGTTATTATATCCTCGCGTATTTTGCATATGCTAATTATCGGACTAGAAATTTTTTATGCAAAGGAACGCTTGCGATGTCAACCGAGCGAATGGAATTAGACAGGAATTTATGTCGCCTTTCAAATACAATAATGTTCATTTGATTTTCCATTTCATCACCTGACTATTATATATCTTTTATGATTACACGATTTTTTTTTAAATCTATAATATAATAGGTTTAATGATTATGTGTATTGGACAATTTTATCGTTACTATAATAAGACTCTAAAAAATCGTATATAAATATAAATCTATAAAATCCACAGTTTAATAATTATGTGTATTGGNATGATTACACGATTTTTTTTTTAAATCTATGATATAATAGGTTTAATGATTATGTGTATTGGACAATTTTATCGTTACTATAATAAGACTCTAAAAAATCGTATATAAATATAAATCTATAAAATCCACAGTTTAATAATTATGTGTATTGAACAATTTGATTGTTACTATAATAAGACTCGAGTGGTGAGATTAGTTTGAATGAAATCTGAAAGTGCACTTGGGACCTATAACACTATTTATAGAGACACTCATGTGAATGAATGAGTCTTCTACTCTTCTTGTTGTACAAAATGAATCACTGGAAGGTCATCAGAAATATGCTACTCATTGATTCTAAGAATGAAATGATTCAATGAATCACATCGAATATCAATTCATATAAAATTTTTATAAAAGCACCTAAAATATCGAAATAAGTCCAATGTTTGATTACTATTTGACAAAATGATAGACGATATCTACACGTTTATCAGAAAAATCGTGGTCGGATCTAGATCAGATGATGTATGTATGTAATATTGGAAACGCGGCGTCGTTGCTCGATTCAGCCAGTTTGCTGTCGTGTGTCTGTCTGGTATCACATTTTCAAACCAGCTTTCTCTCGGATCAGGTTTGAACCCGAGTATGGAAGAAACGTTCTCACGATGACGTACGCGGTTGCGTCGACTTTTTAGTTTCCTTCGTTAAAAACCGAATAGCCCCGCGTCTTAGCTTTCCCTGGATCACGCGAATACGTCTCATTTTGTAAAAATTTCACATTATAAATTAATTAGATTCATTTTGCATCAAATTTTTCATCTATTTCTTCCTGAGTAAACGTTCTACCAAGTTTTTTTTGTAAATCTTGTTAGAAATTTCGCGATACCATCAGATTTTGCAATGACAATCGTACGTCACTCGCGGACGTCCTTCGACGCGAAAAAAAAACAAGCTTCGCAAGTAATGTTAGGCCTTGTCAAATTTGCTGATCTCTATCGGTGATTAAAATGTGGTCGTACATAGTAGGTACTATGTAGCAAAGTAAACGTGAAGATTACAGTTATCGAGTTATTGCTTGTTGACCGTTACTATTCACGGCAACTATTTCTGGGACGTAAGTGAAGCGAGCAGATGCCCGCTGAAAAATTGATGAAATATCCTCGTTAAATGTCACTTAAAGTATCTACTTATACATGCTCGTACTCGTCCAGTCAACGTTAACTAGTTAGCATTCCGAACTACCCTCCAATTAGAAGCGAATTTCAATTACAAAATTAATCCCCCGGCGAGCAATTACACTCGAACACTTATCAATTTCCCTTATCACTAATGCATCGTTTCATGAAACTTTTTAACGCCCACCCAAGAGAATTGCCTCTAAATAATTCACAGTTCTTTTTTTTATTCCCATACGCAATCTTTCAGAAATTAAACTGTGCGCTGTGCATTAAACAATTTGAATTTATAAACTGGCGGATCGTAAATAAATCCGTCGCGACTTTTCACTCAACTTTTGTGGAATAACAGAGCACAGTGGCCGCTGTATCAACCGTATAAAATATGCAACAAATCGCCATTGTCATTTATCTCGTTAGAACGAAAAAATTGCATGAAACGCGACGACTGGCGTACCATTATCACAGATATAGAGAGAGACGAAGGGGGGAACGAATAAAAAAGAGGAGAAAGGACGAATGTATTCGTTGAAGAGTTACGTTGAAAGCGCTTCATTCATCGCGGCGGGTGACTGGTCGAACCGCACAAATACGTGTGGCTCGATATACGTGCGGCGTTACACGGGGCTCACGTACACGCAACGGAGAGGCGCAGCAGCGGCAGATGTTATCAGGGGCCGGTGTGTGCTCGCTCGGGTTTGGCAGATTAGGGCAAGACGTAGGCAGCGGCGGGCACGCGCGTAACGTCACATAATAACGCCACCTTCTCTTTCTTTCCGTCCACGTAATCAGCGCATTTCCTTATCCGTGCTTAGAATCGCAGAAACAGTTGCAGCCGAGTTTCATTCACGTTTCCATTTAGTGACCGCTCATAGTACGCCGCGCGTACTACTACATCTATTATGCTCCACGCTTCATGCCTATGCGCTGAATTTATGCAATCGCCGACAGCGATGGCTACGAACCTCCGCGGACGTAAATCATCTTTCTCCTCCGATCTGTGTATCAATTTATTTATACGCGATTATACCCCCCCGTTCATTGACGCAACGGATATTAATCTAATGCGATGGAAGAACTTTTCTAATTCCGGACTAAACATAATTCCCTGCTCCACGGAAATACAAAATTATCTGACGAATGAATTTCACGAAATTCACAATGAATTTTGCCATGAAACAAGTCTGTCTATAATTGATAAGTCTGCAAGTCACTTTATATGTTTTTTCTTTCCGAAACTGACACGTGTTTTAATTTTCAAGGCTGATAAGCACGGAATGATAAGAACGACGAAATTGATTAGACCCCGAGGAATTGTTAACTAGCATTTTTATCTTGGTTCCAGTGCACGTCCATAAGAATTATATCGACGATGGAGGATTACAACTATAATTATCGTGCATAGTTACGCGCCGTTACAGCAGATAAGTTTGAAATATTATTGTAACTGGAACGTAGAATAACAAATTTTACGATGTAGCTGGACGCGGTCTGGCGCGGTAAAATTTATCGCCGGAAAACAAGAAAACGCGGCGCGTCGGATTATTTATTAACGCGACGGTAACGGTGCGCGCATCTAATTCCTCTTTAACTTTGTTGAATAAATTGCGGTATCTTTTTGCTCCAGCCGCGTCCGCTTGAATTTATTCAACTTTCGTACCGGTCGCGCACCGAAATTTATAACCGCTAAGCCACGGTCGAGGACATCGCTAAAATCGCCAAGTGCAAAACGCCGCGTCGCCGTCGACGCTATACCGCACACAGACACACACACACACACACCGACGCATACGTTGCATGTATGCGATTCGCGGGAGCGTGCACGCGCGAACACACGATTTCTTGCCCGTAATCAGCTCGCCGTTGCACGCGCGTGCAACGCAACGTTAATTACAATTAATAATGTTATGCAATTTGCTCNTATCTGACGAATGAATTTCACGAAATTCACAATGAATTTTGCCATGAAACAAGTCTGTCTATAATTGATAAGTCTGCAAGTCACTTTATATGTTTCTTCTTTCCGAAACTGACACGTGTTTTAATTTTCAAGGCTGATAAGCACGGAATGATAAGAACGACGAAATTGATTAGACCCCGAGGAATTGTTAACTAGCATTTTTATCTTGGTTCCAGTGCACGTCCATAAGAATTATATCGACGATGGAGGATTACAACTATAATTATCGTGCATAGTTACGCGCCGTTACAGCAGATAAGTTTGAAATATTATTGTAACTGGAACGTAGAATAACAAATTTTACGATGTAGCTGGACGCGGTCTGGCGCGGTAAAATTTATCGCCGGAAAACAAGAAAACGCGGCGCGTCGGATTATTTATTAACGCGACGGTAACGGTGCGCGCATCTAATTCCTCTTTAACTTTGTTGAATAAATTGCGGTATCTTTTTGCTCCAGCCGCGTCCGCTTGAATTTATTCAACTTTCGTACCGGTCGCGCACCGAAATTTATAACCGCTAAGCCACGGTCGAGGACATCGCTAAAATCGCCAAGTGCAAAACGCCGCGTCGCCGTCGACGCTATACCGCACACAGACACACACACACACACACCGACGCATACGTTGCATGTATGCGATTCGCGGGAGCGTGCACGCGCGAACACACGATTTCTTGCCCGTAATCAGCTCGCCGTTGCACGCGCGTGCAACGCAACGTTAATTACAATTAATAATGTTATGCAATTTGCTCCCAGCGCGGGCCAAGCGTAGTGTAGCGTAGGTAACGCCGCTCGCCGTTTCCACCCCGGCTTCTCTCTACTCTCTCTCTAACGCTCCTCCACAGCCCGCAACGAGGTTAAACCCTTTTACCCGCGCGAAAGGGGTGGCTGCTGCGTACATTCATGCATACCCGAAGAAACAACGCGCGTACGTTCATTTAATTACTCGCAACGTGTTGCTCTCCCGATCGTTTCCTTTTAATACATTTCTTCCCTTAGCCAATCAATAGGGAAATACTATAGACGCCATTAAGTTCTCATTCCTTTATTACTTTTCATTAGAAGTTCATTAAAAGAACNAAACGATGGAATCGATCGCATACTTTTCTCTCGTGAATCGTAAACTGAAGAGTTACGATCAACCCGTTACAACCAATCATCATAAATTTGAAGAAATCGATTTCCGACCGGTTCAGCAATAATTATTCAAATTATTGGTCCTGATATTGTTTTTTTATATAACTTTTCCTAGATACTATAGAATTAAATAGAAAGTTCGAATATGCATGACAATTTTCTGCACTTGAATTTGCATAATTGTCCAGCCTAATTAATCCCATCAAATTATTGGGAAAAAACTCAGATGAAGCAATCAGTTCTAAAAATAATTGATGAAATGATGGAAAAATTTGTATACTTGTCTATCTGAAGAATTATTTAACACATAAATCGAGGATCGCGTTACACGTTGAATTACGATGGCAGATTCTCCAGCGAACTCCAGGCATTTAGAGAAATTTTCGATGGCAGGTAAACATTAAGTAAACTGTGCTGCGTGTACAGATGAAGATACGCGAAGGATAGTGGGACGGCGGCGTCGCGTTTGCACGATGCCGTCTATCTCCCATCGTTTCACTGTTATCGCCCCAATCGATAATAAGAGTTGACGTTTTCTAAGAGAGAGAACCGACGGCTCGTTATCTTAATCGTTATTACATGGATAGGTGTACGCGACATTCCTCGTTGCATCCAATTACGTCCGGCGCACGAAACGCGTACTGGAATGCTGTTTAGAAAATAGTAACGCACATACGTGGAGACATAGAAGACTAGAAAGAGGATCGACATAAATAATAAACTTCTGCTACCGTTATTGAAATCGTAGTCTAATTCCTAACCCGTTCAGTTTAGAAATATATATATTTATGAATTTTTATACATTTTTATAAATCTAGAGAAATATTATTCATGCTGGAAATAAATAATGTTTAGAATTAGATTATTTCTCAAAGCAACATGCATTAAAATTGCTTGGAATGCTGTTTAGAAAATAGTAACGCAGATACGTGGAGACATAGAAGACTAGAAAGAGGATCGACATAAATAATAAACTTCTGCTACCGTTATTGAAATCGTATTCTAATTCCTAACCCGTTCAGTTTAGAAATATATATATTTATGAATTTTTATACATTTTTATAAATCTAGAGAAATATTATTCATACTTGAAATAAATAATGTTTAGAATTAGATTATTTCTCAAAGCAACATGCATTAAAATTGCTTGGAATACTGTTTAGAAAATAGTAACGCAGATACGTGGAGACATAGAAGACTAGAAAGAGGATCGACATAAATAATAAACTTCTGCTACCGTTATTGAAATCATATTCTAATTCCTAACCTGTTTATCTTAGAAATATATAAATTTATGAATCATTATACATTTTTATAAATCTAAAGAAATATTAATCGTACTTTTGATAAATATCGTTTGGAATGAGATTATTTCTCAAAGCAACGTCCATTAAAATTAGCTGGAGAAGAAGTGGAACACGAGACCTCTACTCAAAGTCCAGCAACTCGTACTTGCTTCACAGTTCTAAGTTCTAATGACACTCTTCGAAGAAAGTTGTCAATCACGCGGAGCCAAGACTACACTTCGAATAAGTCAAATTAACGCGGATCTTAATCACAACCGGCTAATTGGCGATAATAAAACAGCTTGTTCATCGATTATAAATTGGCTGAACGGGTAAACACGAGGTGAACATGTACATAGGCACAGGTTCGTTCACCTCGGTCCCGGTACCAGCATGTACACACTTCTATTCCTAAGTACACAGTTAACAAAAATCGAATACTATTTTATTTCATTATACATTATATTAAAAATGTAAATATTCTCTCAAATATTGTATCAATCACTATATGTACACTTATATTAATTTTTATCATAATTTATTGTACCAGAATGATACAATAAATCATGTAGATAATTATAATTTCATTATACATTATACTAAAAATTTAAGTATTCTCTCAATTATTGTATCAATCACTAATTATAAACTTATATTAATTTTTATCATAATTTATTGTATCATTCGGGTACATAAGGTAGATAATAATAATAATAATTTATAGCCAACAATTTTCGATGGAAATCGAATCAGAAATATTTGCAAAAATAAGAATTCGTCGTGAAGACTTGAGTGGCGACTTAGGAACGAGGATGTACATGCATATATGAGTATAATACTTTCACGACATACCGCGATCGTACCGCGAAATTCGGTGCACGTAAATGCAGCGCAGTGCTACGTGGAATGGATGATCGATCTATGGATCGAACTGTTGAACCGCGAATTCCTTGCGGTTCCGACTGTCGCGTTACATGCGTACGTATGTATGTATCCATGTACATTCTGCCGCTGTATGTACATACATATGTAGGAACAATGCGAGCAATGCCCGCGAAGAGATTGAAACAAATTGCATTCCAATGAGGGAATCAAATATTTACTCGTTTAACGTTTGTTTGCTGCTTCTTATACGATTCCCTTCTCTCCAGAGTCGTACGATTAAAAAGTCATTTTACGAAGTGCATCGCAACGCTTCTAATAAATTACGATGTATTTTGTGAAATAATTAAATTCTCTTATAAATTATTTCAATTATATTGATTATACTTGAATTATTATATAATTGATTTTTAATATCGTGATGCACGGACAATGCAAAATTTGGATTTTGTTCGGAATTACTAATAGCGACCGTCGGAACTTCATAAGCGTTGGCATGGTCGCCGGGGTCCGAGGTAATTATTTTCGTCATCGGTGCAAGAACCGAACTCGGTGCAACGGCTATTTGTAAACAAAGTGTTTGTCAACATCGAAACGGACCAGTTCATTACGGCCACCGTTACGTTTGCCAAACGAGCGGGTGTCCCCCGCGATCGTTCAACCCGACCTCCTTTTTTTTTTCCATCTCTTTGTCGTCCTCTCTTTCACCGTGGTACCCGCCGCCCCGTGCAGTTTTACACGAACCCTCTTTCCTCCGGAGGACAAGAAGAATGGGCGCGCGTGGACCGACGATGACTCGTAAAATCACCTTCATCAAGCCAATTAATCTTCCATGGACCGTGCCATTTGTTACACCGACGGCGCCGTTATTAGTCGTTAACTATGCCGTCAGCCTTGAGAATCTTTTTGCCACGGGCCCAAACATTACCCATTGAATATCTAATCAATCGTTTATACCTGTGCAAAAACTGCCCGTCGCAAAAACGAGCCTCGCGTTTATTTCTTTCGCGTCGAATTATACACACTTACCATGATTTAAATCATCGACATAGTGAAATTTATGTCGACGACTTGATTATTCATTTTTTAATCGCAATACGAAGATAACTGATTTTTTATTTAAGTAAATACGTCGAAAATGTTTGAATTTTTGAATTGCAATAAACGAGCGAGTCAGCGGAAGTCGCGGCGGGGGTGGAGAAAGGGAGGAGGTCGAAGAGGAAACGCACGGAGGTGGGCGATATACTCTCGATCCATTTGACCGAGTTTTTCTTACGTGGCTCGCCTTTTTGCCCGATCTCCCACTCGTGGCACGAACCCGGCTCGCGAGATCGTTGACCGAATGACACGGTGAGCGAGTCGCGAGCGAACCAGCAACGNGAAGCTTGAAAACGTTCTACTCTCCGCGCGTTTATCATTCGGTCGGGATTTATTTTCATCAACTTTTTCGCAAAATCACCGCCGGACATAAATTCGTCCCGGGGACGCTTATGATTAAACGTAAAATGGTTTCCACTTGGGAAACCGCTGCGAGGGGGGTTTGGGGAGCAACGCCATCGACAAAAGCCACAAATCATTACGCGTCGCGTCGGAACGTTCAACCGCGAGCCGTCTCGGACCTCGGGTAACGCGCCTTCGCTATCCATCGTCTCTCCGGGTAGGTACCCACCACGCGGAACTTATACTCGTAATTTACGTCGATAGTGGACAGACGCTCACCAACACGGTTCCTTCCCGTCATCGTCGGTGTCCCCCGACCAGACCTACGATTTCGATCTTACGATGATAAATCTCATCGACGGATTCGATATTTTTTACGTACTCGTGGAATGTGGAAGGACGAAACGTGGTACCTGAGTCAATGACCTCGTCGAAATCTTAGGGTTGTTTAGTTTTTTAGATTTTTTTATATAAATGTTACAATTCTTTGAATAATTATATCAAATTGTGAAATGAGTCTATTTAATTGTGTGACTGCCAAGAAATATTTGTAATTTATATCTTGTAACCATATCAGACAGCTTTTTTTATAGTATTTCTTATTATGTGGAAGGACGAAACGTAGTACTGATACCTGAGTCAATGACCTCGTCGAAATCTTAGGGTTGTTTAGTTTTTTAGATTTTTTTATATAAATGTTACAATTCTTTGAATAATTATATCAAATTGTGAAATGAGTCTATTTAATTGTGTGACTGCCAAGAAATATTTGTAATTTATATCTTGTAACCATATCAGACAGCTTTTTTTATAGTATTTCTTATTATGTGGAAGGACGAAACGTAGTACTGATACCTGAGTCAATGACCTCGTCAAAATATTAGGGTTGTTTAGTTTTTTAAATTTTTTTATATGAATGTTACAATTCTTTGAATAATTATATCAAATTGTGAAATGAGTCTATTTAATTGTGTGACTGCCAAGAAATATTTGTAATTCATATCTCGTATTCATATCAGACAGCTTTTATTACAATATTTCTTATTAGCTCCACATGATTTTCAAAAAAACATTAGCTACCTCATAGAATAAATCAGATTCTTAATTTAGATTCCTAATTAAATTAAATTATTCTTTATATGATTCTTAAATCTGTGATATCAATTTCTGAAGACAGATTTCTCTAGAATTCTTTCAACAATTATATCTCGTTGTGAAATAATTCTATTTAATCGTTCGATTGGTAGGAAATATTAAATTTGCAGTGCACGTTTGATATCGATACGAGAGAGACGTTCGAGCGGAGTCCCTTCAATCATGATCGATGTCCGTCTCGCGACATAGGTGCTCGGTTCTCCGAACGATGAATGCCATCGATAACGTCTCGTTGGTGGTCGGCCGACGCGTGTTCCGTCGTCCTATATATAGCGACGCGGCGCGCTGAAGAAGGAAGAAGTTCTCCGCGGCAGGAAGTGAGCGGGAATAAAAACGACAGCGGAGGAAGCAGACGGCGTTATCCATTAATTGCAGCCATCGTGTACGCGCGCGCCCGGACTTTTGCCCAGACGACGGGAAACAACGCAAACGACGCGATTAAATCGCGAGATATATTAAATGTAATTAATGAAGTCCGGCGAGAAATATCGTCTGTTTTGCCGCCGCGGAGATTGCGTTCCCTTACGCCGCGGAATTCTTTCCTCAACGTGAACGATGACCGCGACATTTCATTCCGTGGAAAATAATTCTCACGGAAATTACTGGCGGGGGGAAACGCGGGACAAAGAAACGCGAGTCGAGTGAATTTTCAACGCCAAAAGAACGATTCGTCTCCCTTGTACGAAAATCCCCGAATCGATCTCGACTATAAGAAACCCTAAAACTCGAAAATCGTCCTTAACGGAAAATTTTATCACCGAGAGAAATTTGTCACTGAAGTAAATCGACATTTTCGAAAGACATTGCGAATTTAGTTCAATAGGAAAAGAATGTGACTTTCTGTATATACTGGGTGTCTAAAAAAAATGTATGCATTAATCGCAGGATGAGAATCCACCTATTCTTGTACAGTTAAGAATCTAGTATTACGTATGCGAGAGGAATGTTCGAAAATCGGTGTGAAAATTCAGCTGCACCGGTCATTGGATACAATGGCACGATTAGTATAACTTGTAACATACCGACAAGCACAATCACCAAGTCACGTTCTATAAATACTCGCGATGACTCCGAACTCCGAGGTGTGCCTCGGCACAGGTTGCCGAGGGAGAGACCTACATCAAGTTTTTCGGTTCGACATACTTAGATACGAAGTAATCGCAAAAATGAATGAGATAACCATTTTTGCCAAAAACATATTGCATATATTCCTGTTTCAACGATAAAAAGAAAACTGCATCATAAAAAAATATGATTCTCCCATATATATACAAATATTATAAATTACCATATATGTATATAAAACAGTATTAAAATTCATACTCAAATATGAAAATTCATAAGGCAGATCCATTTTGATTATGACTGTGATTACGACAGGCTATTTCGTACGAACTGATACGCGAACTTCATTTACGGTAACACTAGGAAGCGGGAAGTCTAATATTGTATATCGAGTATCGATGAGAAATTGAGTAATGCTATTCAATAACGGTGAGTTATCTAATTATAAAGGAACGATCTCATAAGAACTGATCTCGTTGAACCTCCCAACGAACACACTCCATATAATAGCCACACTTTATACTCTGGCCGAAAGAAAATCATTAAGATTAATCTCAACTGAAATCTATTTATTACTCTAGCTTTATCAAATGCTTCCCGCTATCCGACGTTTTATCTAACGCGGCTTCAATATTGCGAGTGCTCGGAATAATCCAGTAATAATGGGTGTACGTATCTAATCCATCAAATAAAAAGCTTAAGTACCCGTAACACCTTTTATAAACAGGGCGAGCACAGATATTTCAGTGCGGAAAGAAAACTCGATTCGAGCCGCGGCGATACGGACAAAGACGCGTGGTTATAGGATATGACGTGCAACGGGGAACACTAATGGCATAATTAAACCATTCGAAGAAATGAATTAACGACGCGTGATTGCGTTCTAATAGAAACTCCCGCGTACACTCCCGTTCGCAAAGTCCAAGACAAACACGATAAGTCTACTTGCGTATCTGGCAACTCTTTCGCCGATTTAATTAAAACAAACGTAAGAAATCCATGGCAAATGGAAAATACGAAGATTATTAATCAATCAAGCTAATTAAATAATTTCACTGAACAAATATTTAGTCTAATTTTCTAAGACATCGTTTGCTACAGACATAAGTTATTTCCCTCATCATTGTATTTTATTTATTCCCCCAACCACGTCGATCAAGAGAAAACTCGTTTGGTCTCATAAAACAAATTTTGAAGATACCAAATGGAAAATGGATCATTAATACATCGTCAAGTAAATTCAATCATTCCATTAAATATTTGACAATATAATAATTTAATCTAATTTCCTAAGATATCGTTTGCTACAGACACAAGTTATTTCCCTCATCATTGTATTTTATTTATTCCCCCAACCACGTCGATCAAGAGAAAACTCGTTTGGTCCCATAAAACAAATTTTGAAGATACCAAATGGAAAATATGAAGATCATTAATACATCGTCCAGTGAATTCAATCGTTCCACTAAATAATTTCCAATATAACAATTTAACTCTAATTTCAGTTAAGAAAACTAATTCAATATTCCAACGATATTTTCCTCTAGACAGAAGCTGTTTCCCTTATCACTGTATTTTATTTATTCCTCCATGTCCACCGAGAGAAAAATCATTCGGTCCCGTTAGGAACCGCGCGATTAGAAACTGCGAGACGAAATTCGATCTAACGCGAAGCAAAATAAATCGTCGGGCCGCCGCGGTTCCCGTGTATGGTCCCAGGTAAGCGCAACTTTCTCTTCTGTCCACTCGAGACACCTTGTAGAAAGCAACGGCTGTATCGGCGCGGCGGCAGGTATATACCCATGCCGAGACCTTTGTCGGTCGGTCTAACCAGAAGGAGGGACCCGAAGAAGGGAAGCCCGAGACAAAGGGACGGAGAGGGTCCGAAGCCGGGGCGAGGGGGGCCGCGGGGCGCGGAGTAAAATGACCCAGATGCTCCGGGGCCCATACATTTAGCCTCGCGTTCAGCTGAGGCGACCGAACCAATTGGTAAAGCGAGTTTGTTTGAACGGCACCAGCGGACCGGTCGCGATGCTCCTTTAACAACGGGACCACCAGATCCTGCCCGAATTTTCTATGGAAAACCGATTTCATACCTCGTATTTCTTATCTAGGACGTGAATTGTTATGCAAAACGACCACTTCAAGCCTGATAAAATAAAATATACGAACTTCTGGTATTTTCTAAGGATAATAATACCGACGTTTTTTACGCGTTTCTATGTACAAATTTAATTAGCAAAAACTGTGATAATTGTGTATGAAAGAAACAAAAGGTGGAGGGCAGATTTCCAACGAAGCCGAATGAATCATCGTTGCAAAACTGGCTAACAAACGTACGATTATTCCCGTGTGTACGTAGTTACATCGCCGGCAAAAAGTCTGACGAATTACCATTCAAGTTTCACTCACCAGCTCGCGACAATGCAATTTTACATAATTCACGAAATATTTCATTCCTTTTTTAAATACATTTCTAAGAGAAAACACGTTTAATAATTTAGCAATCTATCATTTTCATTTCCAGAATGGATTGATAAAAATGTTTGTTTGCCGAATTAGTATGGAGTATGTAATTTCCCAATAATTCCGAGCTCCTGACCGACAGTATATATTTCCACGTTGGCGAGTTTCTCGGCGTCGAACGCATTAACATTCACGGAGTGTGCCGGAGGAGTGCTACGGGAAAAATAAGTGCAAAAAAGGAAGTTTAGGATACGACGCGACGACGCTGCGGTGTTAGCAGCGGTGCAAAGCCACTTATTGCGCTCTGTGTTTCGTAGTAGATATGCGCACACGGATGTATACCGGCGTGCATACTACCATTGGCACGAGGGAAGCTGGAGATGGAGAAGACTTCGCCAACGGGCAAAGCACGTGACGTCTGGGGTTCCCGTCGTCTTTCCCTACCGAACCTTCCCGCGCGTACAGAACCGTGCAAAAGTTCCATATCTCCACCGTTCGATTCAAGTATTAATAAAAAAAAAACAAATATACTGTACATAGTTTCTTAGTCCCGAATTTTTTAACCTAATCCGAAGACTGTGAATTTAATTTCTACATATAATTATTTATAAAATTATCTTCTAATCATTTTTATACGCGTTGGTTTTGTTACAAAATAATTTATCGCGGTTGTTGCAGGAAGAATTGATTAACGAATAGTAATGGGATTTATTACGACGTAAAAATTGAAGCGAGTATGGTTGGCCGGGATTAATCAAGGCAGTCTGAATGCAAACACGTTCGAGGGTCGCGCGAGGATTACGCTACACATCCGAGATCGATCTCGCGACACAAAAGCACGATTATGCGTGCGAAACAACCCCGACCCACGCACGCACGCACGCACGCACGCACGATGACGACGACGGCTCGGCAAGCACGAAGAGCGAGTTTCATTAAAAGGCGCGGGAACGGAGAGAAAGAGAGAGGGAAAGATTTATTTTTATTTTTGTCTGGTGAGCGCTAAATGAAAATGGGTCGAGGCGTCTGTGCTCATTTGCGCTCCTTTTTATTTCCTTTGCAAAGCTGCTGGTACACACAAGGCGCGACACTCTCCAAGAACCGCCGCCGCCGTCATCGCGCTGCGTACAGAGAGAGGAGACGCGTATTATCCGTTTCCTCTTTCATTCATCGATAATAATCACGAGAGAACTGCGTAAGCGAGCAATTAGTACGAAAACGTTCGGCGACGTTATTTCTCGACGACGGTAACGAGCGGGGAGAGAGAGAGAGAGAGAGAGAGAGAGAAAAAGTTTCGGAACGGGCAAAAAGAGGATACGAGATGCTTCTTATTTGGTCACCGATCTCGTTAATATTCACTACGTAGCGAAAGGGAGCCCGGCGCGCACACAGAGAAGAGGAAGAAGGGGAAGAGGAGAAGAAGAAGAAGAAGAAGAAGAAGAAGAGGTCGGCGGTTCTTAGTGGGCCAGGGCTTCGCCCGAAATTCGTCGAGCAGGCCGTCGTGCGTGGCCTTTGTCGCGAGAGAGGAGAGGCCGGGGCGAGGAGGGACAAAGAATCGGGGAGACGCGAGGCCGAACGGCGGCCAACGAAAAAAGGCATGAAAGGGTGAAACTGCGGCCGGTGGTGGGTGGGCGCGGCGGGGTGGAGGAAGAACAGCGGTGAGAAGAAAGCGAAAGAGCGAAAGAACAAAAGGAACGGAGCGATCTCCTTAAGAGAAATGCGTGGGAATTGAACCATGTGGTCCGAGGACTGGTTCGCGAAATATCGCATTGCGAAAGTACGCCGCACACCCACGGGCGAGCGAGAGAGAGAGAGAGAGAGAGACGCGGCCAGAGAGGAGCTGATTCACATACGAGACGAGCAGCACCGGTGATGCTTGAAAGGAAACTGCTCCGTGCGTACACGATTTTATTCCGTCATTGAATCATCCCGACGCTAAATCTGATCTCTTCTAACGCACGAATCTTATCACTTATCTCGCGATTTTATCGAGACTTATCCTGTACGAATTCGTTCTTCTATTTTGGCAAATCAAAATCGAATGGAAACAGTACTTTGTTTTTTATAAGAAAATTGAGCTAACATTATTTCACTATATCTTCGGATAACTGATACTGACGTGATCATTTCTGGGCGCAGCATCTTTGATTAAACGGCGGCGGGGGCGTATCAGCTGACGTTCGATGCGAGGAAGAGGCAACCGTATAAGGGCAAACTAAAGCGGTCAGTGTCGCACGGTGGTTACCACGGGCGAGATAAACGATTAAAGCCAGCGGCGCGACTAGGCGTGCAGAGAGGCAGAGGAGCGACGACGTGGCCGGCCGGCCGGGTCTAGTTTAACCGCGTGGGATCGGGCGACGACTTTCACGCGCTAAAATTAGTCGAACAATTCGTAAAAGCCGCCGGCCATTGCGTAATGCCATTCCTGGCTGGCTACGCACTAATACAGAGATTCGCGCGGGAACGCGATTGAGCTTCATTGGCGAATTACCAAAGAGAAACAGGTTACCGTTTCCGGTTCACGTGTTAACCTTAGTGGAAGTCGACATCCTGCAAAGGACTCGGACGCCGTAAACGGTCAAACGAGCTTCGCTAATCAATTATTTATTCCCTCGTCGACGCTTCCTAACGGTCTTTATTATCGTTAGCCTAATTCGCGTTGCTAACTCTATCATTCTATCGTCAAGATAAAGTTTGGCAAAATTGCCATAATCTTACATACTTCCTACCTTTCATAAGTTTTGAATTTGTCGATTAAGTTCCGTTTTTAATGCATTTAACAAAAAATAAAAATTGTTATATCCCGCAATGAAATAAAAATTGGTAAAACGCACACAAATATTTACAATTATTTATATACCCCGCCAATTATTTATATACATAGTGTATTAACATTTGTGCAAATTAAGTTGTACAAATTTAAATACAGTCTACTGTACGAAGACGTTTCTGATTTGATTGATCGAGCGAGCGCGGAACGGTGACGTTAGAAAAAAGTTCATTTTTCCTTTCAATGGTCAATCGACTGATGACAGAGTGACGAATGAAAAAGCAGATCATAGAAATGAATGTGTCGCAGAGTGGTACTATTGAACAGCCGTACACCACTCAGGCGATGGGTTAAAGTGTGCGATGATCATTGACAGTCTAGGTGACGTGCAAAAAGTGCGGCATAAGAATAAGTTTTTGTACGCACTGCACATTTTGCACTCGAATTCAAGGCCAGCGAATAGGTATGTAAGTACACTTCACGTTTTATACCCCGGAACCGGAAAGGGAAAATGTTGCATATCAAAGTTATTCACAAACTCACGACTGATCAATCATTTTTCTCTGATCTCGTGCAAGTGGCTAAATAGACGACTGCATTCCATGTACAAAACCAACCCTTTGAATTTATTCTACGTGCGAATTTATTCTACGAACTATGTACAAAGTTTAACAACGCTGATTGCAATCGGGGGTACGAATTCAAAGGGCGAATGTATCAGACAACGCGTTGAACGAAGTTGAAAGAATGATATTCAAGCTCTCTTTCTCCAGCACAGATATAACTTCTTGGAGAAAGCGCTGCGGATATCCCTATCGATAGCAATGGTAATGCATCTAGAACTACTGATGGATGAAACGTATGATCCGTTTCGGGGAACTTTTCAACGTTCCGATTCGTTTCTTCCCGCCGAACAACTCCGAACTCGCACGTGGCGCGAGTAAATCTCGATTAACTGTTCGAGCAACAGGAGGATTTCCTCGTTTTTCATGCGGAGAGTAGCACCCGATCGAATTTCAAACGAAGAGAAATAAACTTCGCATTGCACCGGCAGAAAAATCATTTAGACACAAATGCGAACATTTACATAAAAATATCTGCGCTTACAATCAAATCTGTAATTTATAGATCCATCAATTATTTTTATCAAAAAAACCTTTTAAAATAAAATCAGAAAACTGATTTAAATCTCGACATATGATTTTGTAAAAAAAATAATCATTATTAAGGAAGATTAAATTCTTTCTATGAGATAATTTTTCCAGCGATGCAACGACGATTCCGCGGTGATAGTGAATGGATGATCACTTACCTTAGAAAGTTTCTCGCCCTCGTGGTGCGGCAGCAACGTCCTCAGCGACTGGAAACCGGCGTTGATACTCTGCATACGTCGTCGTTCATTGCTGTTGGCGATTTCTCGCCGCATACGCTTCTCCTGCTCCATGTGGCTACGCGGCGTAACACGGCCGACGTTGCTGGTACCGTTCCCGTTGCTCAAAGCAACGTTCTGACCAGCAATACGCCGGGAAACTGCGCCGTTGCTCTTCGATTGCTGTTGTTGCAGCTCCTGAGAATCAACGACCTCGGCGACCGTCACGCTCGTGGTCACCGAGCCCTCCTCCACCGTTTCAAGGCTTCTGCGAACAAAAATCAACGCCCTTTAATCATCTCGGAAACAATTCATAAATGTATATCAGCAATATTTATAATAATTATATTTATAACGATTACGACGAGATCTTTAGGTGTAACTCGCATTAAATATAGTAAATGAATGAATTTTAACAAAACATACGTGTCAGAGTTGGAAAAGTATTATAAAGTTCCTTTTTTGTACAAATAATTGTCAACGACGGATTGTTAACGCGAGAGGCGTCTGACCGGACCCCGGCGACCCGAAAGACTGACTACCAAAACAGAATGAGCTACGCTACGGACCGCAGGTCGGATAGTAAATACTATACGGTGTTTACGTTTCGAAATACGCGTCTCACTCACTCGCTCTTTTTTACTTTCTACAAAACAATGCCCACAGAAGTGTTTACAAGAACCGGCGCCTATTCAAAATGTACTTCGGTATTCTATCAAAACAAGTTGCGTATGAATA
>SMSR01015972.1:95449-196575 GCA_019453355.1 Ceratina japonica | reverse complement strand
AAAAATAAAAATTGTTATATCCCGCAATGAAATAAAAATTGGTAAAACGCACACAAATATTTACAATTATTTATATACCCCGCCAATTATTTATATACATAGTGTATTAACATTTGTGCAAATTAAGTTGTACAAATTTAAATACAGTCTACTGTACGAAGACGTTTCTGATTTGATTGATCGAGCGAGCGCGGAACGGTGACGTTAGAAAAAAGTTCATTTTTCCTTTCAATGGTCAATCGACTGATGACAGAGTGACGAATGAAAAAGCAGATCATAGAAATGAATGTGTCGCAGAGTGGTACTATTGAACAGCCGTACACCACTCAGGCGATGGGTTAAAGTGTGCGATGATCATTGACAGTCTAGGTGACGTGCAAAAAGTGCGGCATAAGAATAAGTTTTTGTACGCACTGCACATTTTGCACTCGAATTCAAGGCCAGCGAATAGGTATGTAAGTACACTTCACGTTTTATACCCCGGAACCGGAAAGGGAAAATGTTGCATATCAAAGTTATTCACAAACTCACGACTGATTAATCATTTTTCTCTGATCTCGTGCAAGTGGCTAAATAGACGACTGCATTCCATGTACAAAACCAACCCTTTGAATTTATTCTACGTGCGAATTTATTCTACGAACTATGTACAAAGTTTAAAAACGCTGATTGCAATCGGGGGTACGAATTCAAAGGGCGAATGTATCAGACAACGCGTTGAACGAAGTTGAAAGAATGATATTCAAGCTCTCTTTCTCCAGCACAGATATAACTTCTTGGAGAAAGCGCTGCGGATATCCCTATCGATAGCAATGGTAATGCATCTAGAACTACTGATGGATGAAACGTATGATCCGTTTCGGGGAACTTTTCAACGTTCCGATTCGTTTCTTCCCGCCGAACAACTCCGAACTCGCACGTGGCGCGAGTAAATCTCGATTAACTGTTCGAGCAACAGGAGGATTTCCTCGTTTTTCATGCGGAGAGTAGCACCCGATCGAATTTCAAACGAAGAGAAATAAACTTCGCATTGCACCGGCAGAAAAATCATTTAGACACAAATGCGAACATTTACATAAAAATATCTGCGCTTACAATCAAATCTGTAATTTATAGATCCATCAATTATTTTTATCAAAAAAACCTTTTAAAATAAAATCAGAAAACTGATTTAAATCTCGACATATGATTTTGTAAAAAAAATAATCATTATTAAGGAAGATTAAATTCTTTCTATGAGATAATTTTTCCAGCGATGCAACGACGATTCCGCGGTGATAGTGAATGGATGATCACTTACCTTAGAAAGTTTCTCGCCCTCGTGGTGCGGCAGCAACGTCCTCAGCGACTGGAAACCGGCGTTGATACTCTGCATACGTCGTCGTTCATTGCTGTTGGCGATTTCTCGCCGCATACGCTTCTCCTGCTCCATGTGGCTACGCGGCGTAACACGGCCGACGTTGCTGGTACCGTTCCCGTTGCTCAAAGCAACGTTCTGACCAGCAATACGCCGGGAAACTGCGCCGTTGCTCTTCGATTGCTGTTGTTGCAGCTCCTGAGAATCAACGACCTCGGCGACCGTCACGCTCGTGGTCACCGAGCCCTCCTCCACCGTTTCAAGGCTTCTGCGAACAAAAATCAACGCCCTTTAATCATCTCGNTCCGAGGACTGGTTCGCGAAATATCGCATTGCGAAAGTGCGCCGCACACCCACGGGCGAGCGAGAGAGAGAGAGAGAGAGAGACGCGGCCAGAGAGGAGCTGATTCACATACGAGACGAGCAGCACCGGTGATGCTTGAAAGGAAACTGCTCCGTGCGTACACGATTTTATTCCGTCATTGAATCATCCCGACGCTAAATCTGATCTCTTCTAACGCACGAATCTTATCACTTATCTCGCGATTTTATCGAGACTTATCCTGTACGAATTCGTTCTTCTATTTTGGCAAATCAAAATCGAATGGAAACAGTACTTTGTTTTTTATAAGAAAATTGAGCTAACATTATTTCACTATATCTTCGGATAACTGATACTGACGTGATCATTTCTGGGCGCAGCATCTTTGATTAAACGGCGGCGGGGGCGTATCAGCTGACGTTCGATGCGAGGAAGAGGCAACCGTATAAGGGCAAACTAAAGCGGTCAGTGTCGCACGGTGGTTACCACGGGCGAGATAAACGATTAAAGCCAGCGGCGCGACTAGGCGTGCAGAGAGGCAGAGGAGCGACGACGTGGCCGGCCGGCCGGGTCTAGTTTAACCGCGTGGGATCGGGCGACGACTTTCACGCGCTAAAATTAGTCGAACAATTCGTAAAAGCCGCCGGCCATTGCGTAATGCCATTCCTGGCTGGCTACGCACTAATACAGAGATTCGCGCGGGAACGCGATTGAGCTTCATTGGCGAATTACCAAAGAGAAACAGGTTACCGTTTCCGGTTCACGTGTTAACCTTAGTGGAAGTCGACATCCTGCAAAGGACTCGGACGCCGTAAACGGTCAAACGAGCTTCGCTAATCAATTATTTATTCCCTCGTCGACGCTTCCTAACGGTCTTTATTATCGTTAGCCTAATTCGCGTTGCTAACTCTATCATTCTATCGTCAAGATAAAGTTTGGCAAAATTGCCATAATCTTACATACTTCCTACCTTTCATAAGTTTTGAATTTGTCGATTAAGTTCCGTTTTTAATGCATTTAACAAAAAATAAAAATTGTTATATCCCGCAATGAAATAAAAATTGGTAAAACGCACACAAATATTTACAATTATTTATATACCCCGCCAATTATTTATATACATAGTGTATTAACATTTGTGCAAATTAAGTTGTACAAATTTAAATACAGTCTACTGTACGAAGACGTTTCTGATTTGATTGATCGAGCGAGCGCGGAACGGTGACGTTAGAAAAAAGTTCATTTTTCCTTTCAATGGTCAATCGACTGATGACAGAGTGACGAATGAAAAAGCAGATCATAGAAATGAATGTGTCGCAGAGTGGTACTATTGAACAGCCGTACACCACTCAGGCGATGGGTTAAAGTGTGCGATGATCATTGACAGTCTAGGTGACGTGCAAAAAGTGCGGCATAAGAATAAGTTTTTGTACGCACTGCACATTTTGCACTCGAATTCAAGGCCAGCGAATAGGTATGTAAGTACACTTCACGTTTTATACCCCGGAACCGGAAAGGGAAAATGTTGCATATCAAAGTTATTCACAAACTCACGACTGATCAATCATTTTTCTCTGATCTCGTGCAAGTGGCTAAATAGACGACTGCATTCCATGTACAAAACCAACCCTTTGAATTTATTCTACGTGCGAATTTATTCTACGAACTATGTACAAAGTTTAACAACGCTGATTGCAATCGGGGGTACGAATTCAAAGGGCGAACGTATCAGACAACGCGTTGAACGAAGTTGGAAGAATGATATTCAAGCTCTCTTTCTCCAGCACAGATATAACTTCTTGGAGAAAGCGCTGCGGATATCCCTATCGATAGCAATGGTAATGCATCTAGAACTACTGATGGATGAAACGTATGATCCGTTTCGGGGAACTTTTCAACGTTCCGATTCGTTTCTTCCCGCCGAACAACTCCGAACTCGCACGTGGCGCGAGTAAATCTCGATTAACTGTTCGAGCAACAGGAGGATTTCCTCGTTTTTCATGCGGAGAGTAGCACCCGATCGAATTTCAAACGAAGAGAAATAAACTTCGCATTGCACCGGCAGAAAAATCATTTAGACACAAATGCGAACATTTACATAAAAATATCTGCGCTTACAATCAAATCTGTAATTTATAGATCCATCAATTATTTTTATCAAAAAAACCTTTTAAAATAAAATCAGAAAACTGATTTAAATCTCGACATATGATTTTGTAAAAAAAATAATCATTATTAAGGAAGATTAAATTCTTTCTATGAGATAATTTTTCCAGCGATGCAACGACGATTCCGCGGTGATAGTGAATGGATGATCACTTACCTTAGAAAGTTTCTCGCCCTCGTGGTGCGGCAGCAACGTCCTCAGCGACTGGAAACCGGCGTTGATACTCTGCATACGTCGTCGTTCATTGCTGTTGGCGATTTCTCGCCGCATACGCTTCTCCTGCTCCATGTGGCTACGCGGCGTAACACGGCCGACGTTGCTGGTACCGTTCCCGTTGCTCAAAGCAACGTTCTGACCAGCAATACGCCGGGAAACTGCGCCGTTGCTCTTCGATTGCTGTTGTTGCAGCTCCTGAGAATCAACGACCTCGGCGACCGTCACGCTCGTGGTCACCGAGCCCTCCTCCACCGTTTCAAGGCTTCTGCGAACAAAAATCAACGCCCTTTAATCATCTCGGAAACAATTCATAAATGTATATCAGCAATATTTATAATAATTATATTTATAACGATTACGACGAGATCTTTAGGTGTAACTCGCATTAAATATAGTAAATGAATGAATTTTAACAAAACATACGTGTCAGAGTTGGAAAAGTATTATAAAGTTCCTTTTTTGTACAAATAATTGTCAACGACGGATTGTTAACGCGAGAGGCGTCTGACCGGACCCCGGCGACCCGAAAGACTGACTACCAAAACAGAATGAGCTACGCTACGGACCGCAGGTCGGATAGTAAATACTATACGGTGTTTACGTTTCGAAATACGCGTCTCACTCACTCGCTCTTTTTTACTTTCTACAAAACAATGCCCACAGAAGTGTTTACAAGAACCGGCGCCTATTCAAAATGTACTTCGGTATTCTATCAAAACAAGTTGCGTATGAATACATTATACGACGGAGTTTTTTTATTCCAATTAAATGTATTCTCGCCAGGCTCTTTTTTTAATAATAAAATCTGTAAATAGAGAATATAAATAATAATTCTTACTCTCTGTATAAGAGTGTTTAAGAAATGCTAGTAAAAAATTAATCAAGCAATCTGAAAACGTGCTGTACTTTTGTGGTTTTCAATGAGCGAACGTCGTAGCGCGGATTCATTTGATAGCGAGCATGAAACGCCTGGCGGGAAGCATTTTTTTCGTAACCGGCAAAGAGATCCGGCAGAATCAAAGGGACGAAATGGAGGAGGACACATTGCCACCGCTCTCTGAGTGCACCCCATATGATGTCCACGTTTCGACGCCGGGCTCCGTGGCCGCTTTGAATATTTGATTTACAAGCAGATACGTGCCGCAGAGGAGGAGGAGGAGGAGGACGGCGAAGCGCGGAGAGGGAAAGAACCAGTAGCAGGCGGAAATACAAAAACGGCTGTCTGCCTGTCTGGATCCAAGGGCTTTTAAGGAAATTGAAAGCGCCGAGTTGTTTGTTTCACGGAAACTACGCGGCGGCCGCGCGCGCGACTTATCGGCAGTTAAATTCGCGGTCAATGAAGCGAGACATCATTGTCGTTCTGCGGTTACACCGGCCTCAAAGGCCTCTCTCTACCCGCGCCCGGTTCTTACGCGCAACGCGAAATTATTCATACATTTTCTTGTGCAACCACGCTTTTTACAATTTCCACGTACGCGATACGTTTCAATGTCAACTCTTTACGAGCCTTTTACAGATTGAAGTAAATATATATTCTCCTCGCGGCAACGAATTCCTCCCCGTCCGTAACGTACACACACACACACACGTATATTTATGGTTTGCGTTCGACACGCGCTGTAACTCCAATATTTGCATGTACACAGGGCGGTTCACCAGATATATTTTACCATCGAATGCAGTTGATTAAACAGAAAATTCTGCACGAGATTTACTGCACCTGATTTTAAACCAGCAGTCAGGAAAAATTCTTTATGGACCGTCACGTCCGTGCCCCCTTCCCCGGTAACTGTGTACGTATTGGGTGCTATTGAATTTGCTTCCGGTTCATTTACAAACGCCGCGTGAATCAGTAAGGACAGGGCGGCTCCGCGTGTCGCCGCATATTGCGCGAATCCAATTTAACGTAGGACAATCGCCCATCATTTCCCTATTCTGTTCCAGCGTGCATTAATATCAGATTGAAAAGCCGATATTATCAATACCGCGTTCCAGTATCGCAATGATTAAAATTTATTCCGCGGACAATTAAGATATACTCCCCCCCATCAATTGTTAGAAGCGGCGGCCGGACAAGGTAAATCGAACTAAAAATTGGATTACACGATTATGAAAATTATTTGATAAATTATTCGATTAAAGGTGTAATTACGCGATATGATAATCGCGAATCTGATCCTTAATAGTATATCCCGAATGGCAACGTCCTGACGAAAGGGTGGCGGCTCGTTTAGGGAAGATTAACAGTTGAGGAAAGCAGTGTGGCATTAGGGTGTATAATGAATAGTTGAGGCACGGAGAGACGAACGTTTCCTGGCCGCGAGCACAGGAAAAGAAAGACGGGAACGGGAAACGGGTGGTGGCTGCGCGTCCGCTAGGAAACATCTGGTAAAATTACATGGTGAGACGCGCGTCGGGGACGATATGCCAGGGAGAGAGGAGAAAGAAAAGAGGAAAAAGATCGGCATGGCGGATGCCGGGATGAGTCAGCAGGGAAAGACCGTGACCTTGTGCCCTGCTCTCTGAAACATTCGTTCAGCGCGTGCCGATAATAGAACTGGAATATGTATANCCAGGGAGAGAGGAGAAAGAAAAGAGGAAAAAGATCGGCATGGCGGATGCCGGGATGAGTCAGCAGGGAAAGACCGTGACCTTGTGCCCTGCTCTCTGAAACATTCGTTCAGCGCGTGCCGATAATAGAACTGGAATATGTATATACCATATATAATATACGCACACGCGGACTCGATCATTTTGTGACGATACGCACCCACCGCCTTGCCAAATCGTCACTCTATTAACGTCAATTTGCATTTTTNGTACCATATATAATATACGGAGGACCGCACGCACACGCGGACTCGATCATTTTGTGACGATACGCACCCACCGCCTTGCCAAATCGTCGCTCTATTAACTGGAATTTTCACGTCAATTTGCATTTTTATTATATAATTTAGTACAAATTTTTTTCAATCAACAATTCGACGCTTCAATAAATTTAACGTTTAATTTAAGTTTGTTACAATATTCTGTATACTAGAATGTTTTTATAAGATTATAGTAAAATGGAAATGTATATTCATTCCACTCAGAGGTTTAAATAACTCTAAGCATTTGAAATTTAAATGGAACAATCACGATTAAAAGAGAACGAAATTATTTTTAACAATACGTCATGCCTTTGTCATTTTCATGCGTTGATCAGAATGAAATAGAGGAAAACAAGTTTTCAGTATATGTGATAAGTTGAGTTCAAAAACGTCTAATTGCTTGAATTGCTCGAGGAAATCAAATATTTACCCTTGTCCCGCCAATGTCGAACGGCTATAATCCTCACCGAACTTATTAGTCTTATATCCGAAACGTTTAAGCGAATCAACCTCGAACTTTAAACCCTCGGCTCAAAGAGCCTCGTAAGTTAGAGCAGCTGAAATTATGAAACTCTGCGAACTCTACACTTTCGAGGANATTCCACTCAGAGGTTTAAATAACTCTAAGCATTTGAAATTTAAATGGAACAATCACGATTAAAAGAGAACGAAATTATTTTTAACAATACGTCATGCCTTTGTCATTTTCATGCGTTGATCAGAATGAAATAGAGGAAAACAAGTTTTCAGTATATGTGATAAGTTGAGTTCAAAAACGTCTAATTGCTTGAATTGCTCGAGGAAATCAAATATTTACCCTTGTCCCGCCAATGTCGAACGGCTATAATCCTCACCGAACTTATTAGTCTTATATCCGAAACGTTTAAGCGAATCAACCTCGAACTTTAAACCCTCGGCTCAAAGAGCCTCGTAAGTTAGAGCAGCTGAAATTATGAAACTCTGCGAACTCTACACTTTCGAGGACATCAATTTCGCTAACTCCAATGACGAAGTAACAAAAGACAAGTGAACAATTCGACCTAACAAAATTCAACACAAAAACTATATCCGTCTTCCACACATTCAAATATCCTCCACGAACTTACACAGACGGAAAGAATGTTCCGCATTATTAGAAGAACTAAAATAAATGTACCGTCGCTCTTTTATAAATCGCCGTACGAAAATCTGGAAGCAGACGCGAGGAAGATTGATGAATGGAAGCGAAGTATGAGTAGGCCGGTTGGAAACGGGGGCAGGTTAAAAAGCTGGTGGAATTCTAGGTGGAACTAGATCAATGAACGGAGCTGATGAAGTCATCGGACTTCCTACAGGATATACAATAATAACACGTGGTCCACGCGTCGGCGGCTGAATTCAACACGGCATTCTCCCATCGAGTGGTTACATTAGATCAGCTGGTACGGCTGACGGTTTACTGGCTGGATGGCTGGCTGCTGTGACGTCAGCCTGTTCGTCGGGTACCCGCCGAGTGAACTCGAATCGGTCCCGCAGAAGTAGGTCGACTAAGTAGGTGGCTGGCTACCTTCCTTTTCGTCGCAGACTTTATATATATATATATATATACATATATATGTACATTGCACTTTGAAAAGGGGGTAAACACGATCTGCACTCGTTCCGTTAACGAGCTCTCTCTACTAATCGACGAGAATTCCAGACTCCTGACCCTTTCTTCCTCAATGCCAATGCACAATCAAATGAAGAATTCAAACGTTTCGCATATTGCATTCATTATGTACATAATCGTGAGAGAGACAATTAATGTAAGATTCATGTTCATGAATATCCATTCACTTTGTACGGACGTTTGCGATAAGATTGCCTCCAGTGAGATTAATCTTCTCTATGAATTAAAAGATAAGTGTTGCGTTGGAAGTTGAAAATTCATAAGTCATTTGCGTGGCACAATGAGCCGGTTAACCGTTAATTAAACGTGGACGTCAATTGGCTTCGGAGTCGGGGGTTCTCTTTCAGAATCCCCTGAATTAACGACGCTACTTCAGTTACAAGCCCGCGATAAACATTTCCTCCAAGATGCTCGAGTTTATCTCGTCGTACGTGTTAGCTGTGCCGCGTTATCGTATCAGATAATACTGACGACGCTGAAACTGAGAGGCGCAACGTTTAAAGTTTAAAGGCTTCTGTGGATGCTGGCTTACTAAATTCGTCTGGGAACTTCGCTCCAAGATTATTAATCGCCAAACTAAATTAGGTAATTGTTATGCACGCGCTTTGAACGGCAAGAAATTTGATATAATTGAAGTTTGAATTTTCAGGATAATTAAAATGAACTGTTACCGCAGTTTTGGTTCGTTAAACAATTTTGCTGCTTCCCTAACTATGTAACAGAGTAAATATAATAATTAGATCGCGGAATTTTAAAACATTTATGATAGCAGTTTAAAATTCTCCTATAGCAAACTCTCTTATCTCTATTATATTGTAAGTAATTCATTTTTCTCTAAGTCCATCGAATCTTAATATTAATAATCTACTAATAATTCGAAACAGAATTTGTCTACATAATCTTAGGACTACTTTATAAAAATAATATCAAATGGGAACTGTGGAGCCTTGAACAGTTCCGGACTCGAATTTCGCGAATGTAAGACTTCTTTCATAAGACGACACGTGTATCACAATGTGTGATATCAATCGTACAAATGTAGACATTGCTTATGAAAGCATTCACACAGAGATTCTCACGAGATATGAAATAACGACTTTGAATTCGATATCCTTGATTAAATCAATCACTAGTCTTGCCTGTCCAAATTTCAGCTTTCAACCCAATTGCATCATTAGCTAATCAATTTTGCTGGCTATAATATCTGGTCATATTATCATATTACATAATATAATAATACAATAATTAATTTGTATTATATGTATAATAGTAATACGCTATTATATCCTAATATTACATGTACAATAATTAACTAATATTATAAAAAAAAAATTTGGTGATAAGAATCTTCTCATTCATACTTCCTTATAATGCAAACGGGTTAACGAACACATGACTAGGTTTCATAATTTCAGCTCTAGACCTTAATTTTATCCCAGAATACTCGACAATACTTTCCACCTTGACTTCGATTCTAGGAAACGAAGCTAACAATAAACAGCTGCTTAGAATTGACCCCGTACCAAGCGATTCCGTTTCATAATTCGATTCTACGCCGGTATAAAAACGTGGACCCGGCAGCGGTGACGAGGTATGGCGCGTGGGCGCGAAAAAGTTAAATACGTCGCGGGATCGGTATCGCCGGTGGCTGGGTGCACACAGAAACTCGAATCCGCTTTGCCACGTCCGCGTTCCTCGGCCGTGCTCGCGCAAGCGCGACCATAAGCGTATACGTGCACGTCCGCTGCACGTGTAGAGAGTGCCCGCGAGAGAGGAACACGCGGATTGTGTTTGTGCCGTCGCGCCGCTCTCGGCTCGCGTGAGTCACCAACAGCTGATGGCTGGCGCCACTCAGCTGGTTGTTACCGGTGCCTTCGTACGAGCCTCGCTATCTCTGGCTGCCTATCAGCTGCGAGCAGCTAGGAAACGGCCGGAAAGTACGTCTCGCCGGGGCTCTAAAAAAAAAACTCGCCGAGAGGAAAAGATACGCCGGCAGCGGCATGGCTCATCGACGCGCTAGCAGACGGCAAAAATTTTTTTCACCGACGACAGACGTGTTACGTAACGATTAACAATTTTCTATGTCCCGGCAGCTCGGGTTAGATTGTAGCGTTGCACGTTTCATTTATTCGAGGAAGAAGTTTCTGGCAGTGGGTTTCTCGTAGCAGCGCTCGAAACTTTTCACCGACCCACTCGACCGAGGTATCAATGAGACCTGGTAGTCGAAACGGCGGACCCGATATTCCCCCCCGAACCGCGCCCGTTCGGGAGAGCCAGGTTACGCCAATGGAAATATACACGGCAACCGACTGACGCGTTACGACGCGAAAGGTCAAGGTTCATTGAAAAGTTGAGTAAATTCACGCCGTTCGAGAATCTTGGCCGTTTCATTCATAGCTTGAAAGGCGACGGCGACGACGCGACGACTGCCCGATGCCCTGCGCTTCGTTTATTTTCGGAGCCAACCGATCGCTCGCGATCCGATCGTTCCGTTTGTTTATCGGTTTTTGACGCGTTTTACGCCGATTTTAACCGAGCAATCGTCGCGCCGCCGTTCCGAAGGATCTTTAACGCGCAATTGCGGTTTCCTACGTCGATATAACCTTTTTTTCCTTGTACATTTTTAAAATACTCAATGAGTTGCGAAATGCGTGACGCGGCAAATATTTAATAGCCGCATCATTTTCACAGGGAAATATAACACTCAAGAAATGAAATTCTTTTCCTTCAGGTAATTATAGAAAATTTGTACGAAGCGCAAAACCAACGTCAACCGTAAGCGATTATGAATACGAGTCCTGCAACCATTCTTAAAGTAGAATAATAGATATTCTTTTAAAGGACACCGGGTATATGAGCCCAAGGCCAGGTTTGGGTAAAGCAGGGGAATTGTTCGTTCTTCGAACGGTCGTAGACGAGCTAGTATGCGTGACTGTGCCTGCGTCAAGACGTTTGTATGCGTACGTTGGTCCGCGTTGGGGTTTGTACACCCCAGCTCCGTTACCCAACCTCGGAAAACCTTCGACTACGAACGGCGGAAATCTATTTTTCCTTTCTTCACATCGCGTTTCATCGTACTTCATTTCATTTTCTTCGTCTCATATTTAAGAAGCATTCCAGTGAAGAATTAATCAACACGTGGAATAAAATATAAATTGTATCTGTATGAAAAAACAGAATTGAATTCATTATTTCTCAAAGTCTTATGTTACGGTTTTGAGACCTGTCAGAATTTCACCTTCGTATGTGTATTTTCAATTGCAGTTCGTTAGGAAGATATTTAGGCTAGACAAGTCGGTTGTCTGTAGAAAAAATAGGGGCGAATAAGCGTAAAGATTGCTGCCAGCGGCAGCTGCTGCTCGGGAATTTTTCTAGAAACGGAGCTGTCGACGACAGATGTTAACAGGATCAAGAACAAAACCCGAAACAGGCCTGTGCAGTCCGCCGATCTCCCTTTTCCTATTCTGGATCTTCCGTTTAGCTACTCTACACCCGGCGCGACAAATACTCGTTTCATTTCCAAATGAAATTAAAATCAGACTACAAACTTCATTAGAAAATGAAATATTTACGTCAATTAAAGAAATGATTTTAGTCAAGAATATTAACTCGTCATTTCATCGCTGCAATATATAATTAACTTTTGATATTTTCTATATTTCGATAGAGTTGCCAAATGTAAATCCATAAAACCAATAATTCAAATCTATAACAATTTGATTCTAAACTCATTTCTTGTTACACGAAAATATATTCAGAGAGAATCATAATAATAACGCAATAATTTATGGTATTGTTTGATCCGTGGAAAATAATTGTGCAGCCACCCTAACTGTAAGGTATTTACGCACGCCCGTGGCTCGTGTCCCGTTTCCTTCTCCGCTGACTCAATATCCCCTTTATTACCGGTTCTCAAAACTGATAAACGCTTCCCGGAACCCGATTTACCGTCAATAATCCGGAACACACGAGGCTCGCGATTACCTATAAAAGCTCCGCAATTCACAAGTGTTGCATAAACGATACGCCGGGGGGTCGAGCCGCAGAGAGAATCGCGAGAAACAATGCCAGCTCACGGAGGGGAAAGCAGCCAAGCAATTTCATGGATGTCTTTGCTACGGAGCAAGGATAGCTATTCGTCGCCACATCCATTTGTACCACATACTGTCCCATCGTCGTTCCATGCGTGCCACGCACGCACCAACACGCACCCGTTCTTATCCCTCTATTACAACTTTATTGGAACGATTCGTTTAATGAGTCAATTAAAAATCGAATGGGTCACTAAAGTCGAACGTATTCGGCCGACCTTTTCGTGGATAAGTATTTGGACGTTGTGCATAATGACGCAACCCGTTCGTAATGATACGCAACGGTGATACGATGGGAGGGTACGGTACAAGGTGTATAAACGCCGGCGCGGGATAGATTGAAGAACGAGAATGGGAATGAGATCGGGAACGGAACGGGCAGCAGGCATATATTTAGCTGTGTGACGTAAGGCACAGGCCACCGGGCGCCACGTTCCGTCTACGAGATTCTTATTTTTCCTTCTCTCATCTCTTCTGATCCTCTCCGTTTACCCGTACGCGTCTATACCACCGCCGGCCCGTGTCATTAGTAACCGAGACACCCGGCTTCCGATTGATTCCCTACTTTTCTTATTTCGTCTCTCTGGCCAGACGCGCGGCTTCCGTCTATTTATAATCTCGAAATGCATGCACGGCAAACTTTCTGATTTTAAACCGAGTCCCCGGCTTTCAAGTACCCGCTCGCTTGTAAATGTTTCCCCATCGCTCATTCCCAAGCGCATTCCTAATGAAAAATGACTGAGAACAATGCAAGTCCTCGTGAGTTACAGGCATCATAAAGGACATCAATTATAAATTATCCTCATTTTGTATTCACAAAAGAAAAGAAGTCTCAGAGGACTAACAGCGATGTTTTAAAGCTGAAAAGGAAAGGAAAAATGATGAAATCGTGTTTCTAAAGTGGCAGGGTACGAGTTCAATGCGGTTGAATGCCGGGTCCCTTTTTAAACGTGTTGGACACGACATACCTACGCCGGGCCGTTAATCAGCCGGTGTAACACCTGCGACGAAAACAATGACAATTTATATTGATGACGATCGGAATGCGAGTGCCCTGATGCGTGAAACGGCGACCAGCTGTCGGATTACAATGAGCCAACATGACCACATGATAGGACGTTAAGTATCGTTTCGTGTTCGAATTGAAAAACAGCAAAACTGAATTTCTATCGAAATTTCTCCTCGTAAAACAAAAGAAATACAAGTATTTTCCTTGAAAATAAATTGCGTTCTAAAGAAGCGATTAAAAATCAAATAAATTCTAATGCCAGAAAATTTAATAATTGATTATTTCACGAATAATTGTGAGCCACTGGTGATAAATCGCATAGCGTCACCGTTGAGAATACTCGCGGGGAAAAGCCATGGGAAAGACACACAAAGAATCGTTCAGAAAAATGTTGAGACGCCAAGGAAAGCCATATGTATATAAGGACCTCGCTAAAAAGGTTTAGCATCAATGGAAAGAGCGCTTTTCGCATAGCCATCTCAGAGCTCGTTTCCCGAATGCTGGGACACCGTGGCCCAAGGTCAGGGAACAAAGGAGACAACCGGGTGTTGAACTATTCCCTCGCCTTCACCCAAAAACCAGGTAGCTGCGATCCTTCGGACCACGTACTCTTTTGTCAAGGATCAATGAGGTACCGAAAAGATTTGAAGTCAATTCCAGGAAATTCTAGTGTCGTCGCGTCAGAAATGGGACCAGCAATATTTTATCCCCCTTTTCTTTATACTCAGTTTCCACTAAAATTATATAATCTATCTAGACTGAATTTTCCTAAACACGTTTTATTACAGATGATTGAATATCTCTCGCAGATCATCGATTATTTTGAAGATTCATGCCTATAATAACTTCAGATAATTCAGATGGAATTGCGGAGGCAGTGTTTCAGTAGCAACGCATTTCAGACGAGGCGAAAGAGCGTCAGAAGGAGACATTATTCCCGTCTGAGGTTGGTCCCTTCGACTTCATCCATGAGTAATACCGGGGCGCACATACATACGTACTGTATGTAACATGAGTTTACGGTGCATAGTGGGTATGTGGAGCGTAAGAGGTCAACAGAGAAACCATTGTTGTCTGCTGGCAAGATCCAGAACTGGAAGGCGTTTCAAGACTCTAAAGGCTATTTTCCCACTTTAGACGTCTACCCGTGGCATAATAAAAAAAATTATTAGGGTCTAAGAGAAATGCTACCGTCGTATCTTCCCTTCAATTTCAATCTATAGTTCAAATATTCATGTAGTAGTCGTCGACTTCTAAGTATACTTATCTTAGTTCATGGAAAATTTACTACAGAAAATGCCTGACATTATAAAAGGAACGATGTTAGATCATGTGTAAGTATAATTAATTAGGAAGCTGATTTTATCTACACTAAAAATATTAAAAAGAATTGATGTTGTTTGATGGTCTAATTCGATAAACCGTTCCATGTGACAAACTAAGTTCGTTGTTAATTGCGATGATCGATCAGGAACCAGCACTAGGGTACAGAAATATCCAACGGACTTAACCCTTGGCCGCAAGTACGGACGCGTAACGAGATTTGAAAATGCACACAGTTCCAGTAAGTGTTAAGTCCATTCCTAGACGAGGCCAGCAAAGTGCTGAGATTTTGCAGTGCAATGACGTGACACCGCGACGCGTCACTCTAAACTAATTCTAATTCCAACTCTTTTGCGTTCAAACCCAAGGAACGTCTATGTAACTATACAGAATGGTTCACCAACTGTTACCACATCGATTTTTCTCGTTATTATCATAAATAGCAAAAAATTACCAAGAAGTCATTTCGAAAAATGACACATTTTAGATGGAGATGTAGTACAGCTATTACAAGGAACGAAGCATTTGAAAAAATAATTTAATTCTGAATAGCTTCGTAATTTACTACTACGTTTACTCCATTACTACCAGAACTATTATTAGATTTAATTTTAATTCGTTATTCCCCAATCGATAGTGGCAGATGAGTGAAATGGATTCGCGAAAGGTCTCACGACCTAGAGTAAAACTAATCTAACAGATTCTAAATTCTACTATCGTTGAATAATAAATGTTGGCCGCCGCGAAATAACGGCAGGAACGGGCGCAATGCGCGAGAGCTACTTCGTTAAATTAAATTTAACCCCGCCACAATTTTGCGGGAACGCCGATCCAATTAAATTCGTTATCTCGTTTTACCCNCCACATCGATTTTTCTCGTTATTATCATAAGTAGCAAAAAATTACCAAGAAGTCATTTCGAAAAATGACACATTTTAGATTTAGTACAGCTATTACAAGGAACGAAGCATTTGAAAAAATAATTTAATTCTGAATAGCTTCTCTAGCTTAATTTACTACTACGTTTACTCCATTACTACCAGAACTATTATTAGATTTCATTTTAATTCGTTATTCCCCAATCGATAGTGGCAGATGAGTGAAATGGATTCGCGAAAGGTCTCACGACCTAGAGTAAAACTAATCTAACAGATTCTAAATTCTACTATCGTTGAATAATAAATGTTGGCCGCCGCGAAATAACGGCAGGAACGGGCGCAATGCGCGAGAGCTACTTCGTTAAATTAAATTTAACCCCGCCACAATTTTGCGGGAACGCCGATCCAATTAAATTCGTTATCTCGTTTTACCCAATTCTATAATTATATGATAACCGAGCGCGGGTCCTCGTACGATTTCGTTGCTTATCAAACGTGCAACGCACAGTGCGTCGGGGCAAAAATAAAAAATCATCAAAAACTTCGCTACTTAAAACCATTGTAGGATTCCTGAATATACATTATAACTTTCTTCTGCTGGAAATCAGTCCCCATTGTTCTATTCTATTTAAAAACATTTAGCCCAAAAGTTAGTTAGTTTAGAAGTTATAATTTTCGTCCCGAAATCATGCACGCAAGCCACGACGTACAGCGTGTCAAAAATATCGCGAAACTCTTCGATAAGCGTGAGTAACATCCGCAACGAGCGATACGAAACTGAACAAAAGAAGAACAAAAAGAGTGATACATCCCGCGCGAAACACCAAAGTATAAAATATAGAACTAAAAAAAAAGGAGGTAAACCTCGTTAAGTGCGATTGCACTTATGCACAGATTAACCCGGTGTAACTGCAGTACGCAATATTCAAGTCTTCCGTCTCTCGCGCACGTGTGTGTTCTCCGTCGCTCCTGGCCGCGCGTAACGTTATACATACACGCTCGTATCTATATACGTAGAACGGTTACGCGTGCACATACTTGGCGTGCATATATGTATACATAACGAGGCAACTACGTACGACGTGGTGCAACCACGTTGACCGTGGTCAGGATTGGCTCGACCGATTTATTAAGTCGTGCAAACGAGCGAGCGAAAAAGTACCATCAGCCGAGCGAGTTTTATTCTCCAACGCTTGATAAACGATGTGGTGATAATAACTATGCGGTGTGTAAACGCGGCGGCGTGCGGCGTGTCACGCACACACGGCCGGCACACGTGGCCCGAAGAAGTGGCTGACGTAAATACCGAAAGAAAATCGATAGTGCATCGAGCGACAGTAATTTTATCTCCGCGTACGAGCGCGGGGGCTGCCCCGCCGCCGTGTGTGCGACGCGTACCAGGAAAAAACTAGGCGGCGGGTGGATGGCTGGCCAACTTTTTTATTAACTAATACCCGATACGCGCTGATATTCGTCCGCTGTACCGAGCCTTTTTACGAGAGACCTCGTTAGGTTCGATGCTATTATTTTCTTCGGAGTCGCGGCCGGAACGAAAAACGGGATCGATATACCCCCGCTGGCGTAAAAGGAAATAGGAGTAAAAGTTTCAAAGGCTTACGCGAAAACCTAATGCGATTTCGGGGTAATTCCGCGTGATACTACACGCAGCGATAAACAATGCAGGTTTACACGCGCGGCGAACGATTACAGTCGCTGCGAGTCGAAGAAAAAGAGTGATCGATGCTGGTAATCTATACTACAAGTCCGTGTAATCTCTCCAAATTCGTAAACTCGTGATTGAAATAAAAAGAGGAGAACGATATTCAATCAAAATGTCATAAATCTGAGGACCAATTTCTTATTAATTGAACTAAACGAAAATATCCAATCTTCTATTTCTATGCACCATTTAACCATTTGCATCATAAGGAAATATAAAAAGAAAGGTCCTTAACACCAAATTTTTTCTCTACGTACACATTTAGTTTTTGTGACATTCCAGGTGGCCAGGATAAATGGTCCACCCTGTATATATCTTAATTATTATTATTACAATTATATTATTAGGATTAATAGTTTATTACTACTGTACGTATAATATAAATTAATTATTATATTATAATAGTGACTAGGAAAATACGTTAATGACGCCAACGGGTTGAAGCAGCGTAGAATAAAAAAATTCACGGGAAATGTCCACCTAATATTCGCGAATCGGTGAATACAAATTATAAATTCCTGACTCAGCGGCGAAAAATGACGCGTCACATGCGCGGGAATGTATCATCCATGTGAAGCGGCGATAAATTGCGAAAGAAAATTTATCACGATTGGTGAGGTATCAATCGCCCCCGGATTACGTAACAGCGGAGCGTGTAATCAGCTGATACAACGGGTCGCGTGATGAGAGGATAAACACGTATCAGATGTTCTTTCTTGTTACGAGTGACTAATTCTTTCCACTCCACGTGAAAAAAAAAAGGAAAAATGGGCGGAGGATAAAAATAGACGAGGAAGCACTTTAAGCCGCTTTTAAAAACGACGTATGCAACAACGACATGTAGGCATTACTTTCCTCGTTCATGAGTACATGGAACGCCCCATATCGTAACTCATTTGAATACATTTCAATTTTAACTTCGCGTTTTTTGTTTCTCTCACATTTTATTTACGAACGGCGTGCACGGAACGAGGGCTTATAAAAAAGAGAGAGGAGTGAAAAGGTCAGCCGTATTTTCATTTAAATCTGCGCCCAGTTAATCATTTAAACGCCTAAGCGTTTTATTCATGAATAATAAAATGTCAGTCGCGGCCGGGGAATAAAATTCAAAGTGGAAAATCAAGTCGCTCGACACATCACACCACTTAACACAAATGCAATTCCACTTATTGGAATAATTACAGAAGTCACGAGTATCATAGTTCAAGTAATTAAAACTATGCATCGACATATACAAATACGAGTATTAGTTCGGTACAACAAAACATTGAATAAGAAATCTGAGTCTACCAAGTTTTTCCTGTACAGACGAATGAAAACAATGTTGTTCGGCTGTCGAAAATCCGGGCGAGAAATATAACGCAATCGTGACCGTAAGGTATGCCGCGTGCATTAATGCAATCATTTACGCTTGATACCTCGAACGAGAGCTTTATAGCGTGTAAAATCGTTCGCGTATTACGTATTTCCGTGTTTCTCCCGCTCTCTCTCGTTTCATTCAAGCTCTACATCAATTATGGCGTACACTGCGCGGTGCTCCTTTTACACCATATACACGCGGCCATGTGTGCACACGTGGACGAGGCAGTTTCGCGTATTATCGCGCATACGTGTGGGCGGGTGTGTGTGTACGCGCCGAGCCAACAACAAACCAAGTCCTGACCGACCCGACCGAAGGAATTACCGAGACCTAGCGTAACATTATCGATAGTAGTCGCGAATTTCACGTCTGCACCGAAGTAGACCGTGTCCAAGCGGGGCGGGCTGCTCTCCTCGGTACGTGTGCATAAATGTAAATGTGCACGTACGGACGGGGGTACCTAGACGCGATAGATCGAAGCCACTTCGCGCAAGTGAACGTATCGCGGCGCGGTGATGAGCGTATGTAAACAAGAAGTTGCGCCGAAGCGGCGTGCTTCGAGTTATTTATAGAGACCCATTATTGTGCAACAAACGTGGCTTTACGTAACGCACATACTATACCCCGGCCGGCCTGGTCTGTCGGTCACTCGGCCGTACACAAAGGAAGGAACTTGCTTTCCTCGTCCTTTTGTTTTTCCTTCTTTCAATTTTTTTTGTCCCGAGCCAGACGCTCGGGTTCGCGCGCGTACACCGTACGTAGGCCGTGGAAAGAAACTGAAAACCGCGCTGTTACACCATGCCACGCCGATGTAAACAATGGCACACTATTTCGAGCAACGACGTATTCATGCTTTTTAGAGAGGCGAATAAAGAAAGGGAGAAAATTATGTACTCGCGGGTATGAAAGAAATTATGTTTGCGCACAAGCTCTACGCGGTAGTACGAAGTAAGGGATTTCGATTCGCATTGTGACCGGGATTATTCAGAGCTCTGTTTACGAGAGGTCTCGATACAGGCCGTACGTGCATTCCAAACCAGTTTAGACAACTCGCGATAACATTCCGAGAAACGATTAACTCGGGAATTCACCTCGGCGACTATTTAATATCAGACATCTCGCAGAAAATCACTGTGATTTTCTCGACGCGCTGAAAGGGCGTAAACACAAATTGTGCAACGAACAATGTGGATAAAATCGATCGTAATTCCAAGCGATATCGATCCGTCACCCGTTTTATTCATTCGCACCGCGAATAATCGGAAGAGAAACCTGCGGAAAATCACGTCCGCGCGGGATCGTGTAAGTTCAAGTATCATATCATATTGTTAATATTCGCTCGGCCGGAGTCAAGCGTGGTTCTCGCGCCATGCTTGTTTGGGCGTGAACGTGTGGAAGGTGTAAGGAATTCGACGCATTCGCGTGCAAATTTTGCGACCGCTCGCCCACGCGAAACACCGAAACGATACGCGATAAAACGGAGGACGAAGAAGAAAAAAATTCTATTTCAATCGGACGAAAGAATCCCGAGGATTCGTAAAATGCGTCGCACGGAAGACGAAGGCTGGCTCTATCGTGCCGGCCGGCCGGCCGGCCGGCTTCACCGCGGTTGGCTATCGTACACTGCATACAGTACATAGAACTATTCCGTTTGCATTGCGCATAGAATTTTACGTCGCGTGTCGCGATTATGTATGTACCGAGGTTCTGCCAATGCCATCGCGACGTCGACGTGGACGACGACATCGACGGGCGAGAGGAGGCAATGAAACGTTATTACGCTCGCGGTAATCGTACTACTCGATAAGGTAGACGGTCGAGGCACGCCTTCGTTTGCCGATGAATTTGTGTCATTCGCGTCGCGGTGAACTCGCGAGAAAGGCGTTACACTTGTGTATTTAAAGTTCGAAATGACGTGGCGTGTCAAACCGTGCCCGCTTCCACACGTTATAACGACGCTTGACGTACTACGTAAACCGTGTACATATACGTATATACGTCGCGAGCGTGTACGTACATAAACCCGCACGACCTCTCCGATCAGACACATGGTCACGCGTGCACATACGTATTTACACGTTCCGGGCGCTTGCCGAAAAGCATTCACATCCGCCGGCAAATGAGTTTGATCGAAGAAAGTACTCACCCGCACAAAGTAGCCTCCTGTTCCTCGGTGGTTTCAACAATTTCCTCGAGCAGAATAGGATCGTCACCACCAAACACTGACATATCTCGGTGATCCGCAGCACTGAGAAATCCCGCCGCGCTTAATTCACGTCCCCAGCAGCCGTCGTCGTCGCGGCAGCGAACAAGACGGCGGGGCTTCTCGCTCACACTCCTACGGATTAAAACGACGCGCACCCTTTTTTTCCGTGTCTACGAATGATTCACGCGGACTCTCCGGAACTGTTTAATTAAACTTACTTTTTTTTAGACCGCGGTGGCGCGTACCGATATTCGTCCACGGGACAGCCACTCCGCGCGGCGCACTCACAACGCCCGAACGCGTTTTGTAATGGCGATCTTTGGCGGGAAACAGCTGAGGGCCCCTACAACGTACCACGAATCACTCCGCCGCCGGCTTCAGTACTGTCACCGTTTATGGTCCCTCTAGCGCCCCTCACTCTTGATCGCGCGGCTCTCCTTTCCTTCGGCACGATTCTTACGAATTTCTCGCCACTCTCGATTCACCGTTCGATCTCCTCGACGTGACTTATTTATATCGCGTACACGCGATAGATGACGCAACACCAATGGTTTTTTTTCTAACTCGTCGAAAACCGTTGAATGTCACTGGAAAATAGCAGAGTTGTTATCGTTAAAATATGCGCGGACAACGATATTCCGGTGTCTCGTAAAACGATACTACATTTCAAATGAACCGTCTCGTAAACGTGGTCGGACGCGGACGATCGCTTTACATGTGTACGTCAACGGAACCATCACGTGGCACATGCTAAACTTTACCATTCACGACTGGTTCGTAGACGGAATGTAATGAGCACACTCGCGCACACTTTACGCGGCGAGACGATCTGAAACGCGAGCGTAATCGAATAAAGTTCGTCGTCCCGGTTTCGTACGCGACGCGCACAACACAGTATTACCTATATTTACAGATTACACACGGCCGCGATCGTGCACGGGGATCCGCGATGTCGGAAGCTCGAAAACCATTTTCAAGGCACTCGCGCAAAAGTTTCAGCGGACGCGGTTAGGGTGAACGCTACATCGCACTCTGCCCTGGACAATGACTCTCTTTGGACCAATCCCGCACCACCTCATCCTCGGTCTCACGACGAATTTCCGCGGTTTTCCCGTGGCAGATCGCGCTTCCGACGCCCGTTGCTTTTACGACAGATCACTGGCTGCACGTACCCATCTCGTTCGCCGAGCTATTGTTAGAAATATTTAACGCGGTAAGACGGGACTACTTTCACGTCGCGTAGGTTTACGCTAGAGGAATGGTGCGGCCGCGCGGGAAACATCTGCCAGCTGGCAGAGGCCCCGCCCATAGAATACGCCAGTCTCCCCCACTTCCCCCACCTGCGCGTAGTCCTATACCGGCGTACCGACACCGTCCGTACATCCGTGACCGCGCGCGCGCGCGCGCGCTCGCTCGCACACACCGCGTCAGTCTTCTATCCTGGTTCTTCAGCCCCCAGCTCTCCTCGCGACGTTACACGATACGAAAGTTGACAATAAAAATTCATCGCTTCCCCGCGCGTACGACGCATCCCCAAGTGGTCTGTCGTGCGTACACTCCTCTGCGTAGATACGTCGCGAGACGATGAAAGAGCTGCGCGATAAATAAAAACGTTTAATGCTCCCAATAATTTCCGGTTATTCTCGTATCCTTGATTCGATATACCTTCTTACGTTAAGTTTACACGTGCCTACGTAGATTTGTACTTTTCTTCGTACTACGTACATTAAACTACGGCATTGAGAGTTCATTTATGCTGGCACGTACGATTCCAAACGATCTTAATACATTGTCTTCGTTCGGAAATCGTGCAGCTCGCTAACAGATGAGAAAATAAAAATGTAATCGTGAAAAATAAAGATTATTTGATACCGTAACACGAGTAATCGCACTACTGTTTACCTTCGTATACCTTCTCCATTGATACGTGACTTAGTTCCCCTTTTCTAATTACATAATTGCCTGGGCATTGTATCTACTTCGTCATCGTATAATTCTGTTGAATTTTCAAATGAAGTAGGTATGTATGAGTACTTAGTCCGAAAACAATTTTTCCTTTTTCGTAGGAGCTGCGAGACGAGTTTTTCCTTGTTTAAATCAATAAACTTTCAACTTGTGCAGCCAGCTGCCATCTAGCGGTACACTACCGTACATGCTATAAACAAAAAAAGACGGAACGCCAACGTAAAATATACAGACACTCGGATGATTTAATGTAAACAATGTACTTCCATCCATCATTATTTGCAAATTCTTTTTTNCGTACTACTCGATAAGGTAGACGGTCGAGGCACGCCTTCGTTTGCCGATGAATTTGTGTCATTCGCGTCGCGGTGAACTCGCGAGAAAGGCGTTACACTTGTGTATTTAAAGTTCGAAATGACGTGGCGTGTCAAACCGTGCCCGCTTCCACACGTTATAACGACGCTTGACGTACTACGTAAACCGTGTACATATACGTATATACGTCGCGAGCGTGTACGTACATAAACCCGCACGACCTCTCCGATCAGACACATGGTCACGCGTGCACATACGTATTTACACGTTCCGGGCGCTTGCCGAAAAGCATTCACATCCGCCGGCAAATGAGTTTGATCGAAGAAAGTACTCACCCGCACAAAGTAGCCTCCTGTTCCTCGGTGGTTTCAACAATTTCCTCGAGCAGAATAGGATCGTCACCACCAAACACTGACATATCTCGGTGATCCGCAGCACTGAGAAATCCCGCCGCGCTTAATTCACGTCCCCAGCAGCCGTCGTCGTCGCGGCAGCGAACAAGACGGCGGGGCTTCTCGCTCACACTCCTACGGATTAAAACGACGCGCACCCTTTTTTTCCGTGTCTACGAATGATTCACGCGGACTCTCCGGAACTGTTTAATTAAACTTACTTTTTTTTAGACCGCGGTGGCGCGTACCGATATTCGTCCACGGGACAGCCACTCCGCGCGGCGCACTCACAACGCCCGAACGCGTTTTGTAATGGCGATCTTTGGCGGGAAACAGCTGAGGGCCCCTACAACGTACCACGAATCACTCCGCCGCCGGCTTCAGTACTGTCACCGTTTATGGTCCCTCTAGCGCCCCTCACTCTTGATCGCGCGGCTCTCCTTTCCTTCGGCACGATTCTTACGAATTTCTCGCCACTCTCGATTCACCGTTCGATCTCCTCGACGTGACTTATTTATATCGCGTACACGCGATAGATGACGCAACACCAATGGTTTTTTTTCTAACTCGTCGAAAACCGTTGAATGTCACTGGAAAATAGCAGAGTTGTTATCGTTAAAATATGCGCGGACAACGATATTCCGGTGTCTCGTAAAACGATACTACATTTCAAATGAACCGTCTCGTAAACGTGGTCGGACGCGGACGATCGCTTTACATGTGTACGTCAACGGAACCATCACGTGGCACATGCTAAACTTTACCATTCACGACTGGTTCGTAGACGGAATGTAATGAGCACACTCGCGCACACTTTACGCGGCGAGACGATCTGAAACGCGAGCGTAATCGAATAAAGTTCGTCGTCCCGGTTTCGTACGCGACGCGCACAACACAGTATTACCTATATTTACAGATTACACACGGCCGCGATCGTGCACGGGGATCCGCGATGTCGGAAGCTCGAAAACCATTTTCAAGGCACTCGCGCAAAAGTTTCAGCGGACGCGGTTAGGGTGAACGCTACATCGCACTCTGCCCTGGACAATGACTCTCTTTGGACCAATCCCGCACCACCTCATCCTCGGTCTCACGACGAATTTCCGCGGTTTTCCCGTGGCAGATCGCGCTTCCGACGCCCGTTGCTTTTACGACAGATCACTGGCTGCACGTACCCATCTCGTTCGCCGAGCTATTGTTAGAAATATTTAACGCGGTAAGACGGGACTACTTTCACGTCGCGTAGGTTTACGCTAGAGGAATGGTGCGGCCGCGCGGGAAACATCTGCCAGCTGGCAGAGGCCCCGCCCATAGAATACGCCAGTCTCCCCCACTTCCCCCACCTGCGCGTAGTCCTATACCGGCGTACCGACACCGTCCGTACATCCGTGACCGCGCGCGCGCGCGCGCGCTCGCTCGCACACACCGCGTCAGTCTTCTATCCTGGTTCTTCAGCCCCCAGCTCTCCTCGCGACGTTACACGATACGAAAGTTGACAATAAAAATTCATCGCTTCCCCGCGCGTACGACGCATCCCCAAGTGGTCTGTCGTGCGTACACTCCTCTGCGTAGATACGTCGCGAGACGATGAAAGAGCTGCGCGATAAATAAAAACGTTTAATGCTCCCAATAATTTCCGGTTATTCTCGTATCCTTGATTCGATATACCTTCTTACGTTAAGTTTACACGTGCCTACGTAGATTTGTACTTTTCTTCGTACTACGTACATTAAACTACGGCATTGAGAGTTCATTTATGCTGGCACGTACGATTCCAAACGATCTTAATACATTGTCTTCGTTCGGAAATCGTGCAGCTCGCTAACAGATGAGAAAATAAAAATGTAATCGTGAAAAATAAAGATTATTTGATACCGTAACACGAGTAATCGCACTACTGTTTACCTTCGTATACCTTCTCCATTGATACGTGACTTAGTTCCCCTTTTCTAATTACATAATTGCCTGGGCATTGTATCTACTTCGTCATCGTATAATTCTGTTGAATTTTCAAATGAAGTAGGTATGTATGAGTACTTAGTCCGAAAACAATTTTTCCTTTTTCGTAGGAGCTGCGAGACGAGTTTTTCCTTGTTTAAATCAATAAACTTTCAACTTGTGCAGCCAGCTGCCATCTAGCGGTACACTACCGTACATGCTATAAACAAAAAAAGACGGAACGCCAACGTAAAATATACAGACACTCGGATGATTTAATGTAAACAATGTACTTCCATCCATCATTATTTGCAAATTCTTTTTTACAATGTATGTGTGAAAAACATTTATTCTTAATCCTCTCTTTAAGTCTAAATAAAAGAAATATATTCGTATATGTATTGCGACGAATTTACAAATTAAAAAAAAAAAGTAGAAATGTAGGATTCCGTCACTTTCAAACATAACTATATATCGATAAATACTGTTGATTAATTGCGGAACGAGGCTTTCATTTATAGTCAGACAACGGCCGAGACGAAAAAAATAATATTTCGAGGCAGTATTCATAGTCGTTAAGTATATCGATTGTTTGCGGTAATAATAATATATTACACGAGAGAATGAAATTTACATAAAAGTATATAGTTTAAACTATGAATACGTCTAGAATGCAATCGAATGAATGAAAATAATGTTTACGTTTATTGCCGATGCTTCCTTAATTTAGGCATTATTCAATTGAAAGAATTATCACCCTTCAAACGTAAACACTCAATTTTTAAAATTAAAAATATATATACATATATAGTTTTTCATCTTAAGATTCGAATGCGTTTGCTGCAATGAATAAGGAACGGCACATGTGCAAATACGATACCACAAAGCAATTTTACTACTACTTTATAAAAGATCTACTTGGTCAGCATTATTTAACCGATTATAACTTTTCCTAGAAGAGGATCACGCGTATTAGCTTCTTTTACAATTTCACTCGGATCAACAGATAATGTTACTCGGAAATTTGATGATCCGCGTAAAAATGATTTTGCAAGTTTTCGGTTATCTAATCGCAATAAAAAAAAATTGATTGTTTAGTTCATAATTGTAATAATATTTATAATGCCTCCCAATTTGTACGTAATGCCGGTTTCAAAATTCATCATCCGCATTTCCTCCTTAAATTCATCGGCAGAGAACAGACATATTCTCCGAATCAATGAATTTTTACCTTATAATTTGCGAAAGGTATATAAACAGGAAAACCATTTTAATAATACAAATCGCGGCTAAACTGATGTGATAAAAATATTTAAAAGTCTAGATGGCCAATCCAATACTTAGTCTTAATATCGTACGAATAATCCCTATAAAAAATGTCCATATATTGAACAAAATTAGTACCTGACGAGATTCGAAAATATTGAATAAATAAAGACAGCAACAACGTTACTCTATCGTACTAAAAATAGCATTTAAAAAGCCTAAGAAAGATTAGTCTTAGACTTTGTTCGACTGGTTTGATTTACTGTAATGATTATAACGCTGCATATAGATACAATATTTGTTACACAAATGCATCAACCACTTTCTTAACAGTTATACTTCTTTCACGCTGCGAGTACATCCGCTTCGTACGTTTTTTTTTTTTTTTGCAAAGTTAAACCTAATGCTGTGCTAAATGCTATATTTACAAAATTAGAAGATGATATTTCATTTTCTTAGTTATTTACAGACGTTGTGTGGCGTTTGGTTACAATAGAGAGAATAAATCAACAAAACTATTAAAATAAATCGAACTATTTTAACAATGCAGATGCGATCGTTAAGGCGACACATATTTAGAATCAATCGTAGTGAATCAATACCCCGGGAATTAATTTGTACTTTATTACACATTCAGCATATTTTTACTTTCTATTTTAATACTTTCTGTTGATTTATCCCCTCCGAGTTTTATTTTTTAAATTACAGTTTTCAAACTTCCCGTTCCTTAAACGAAATTCTTAAATATATAATAGCAATTTTAAATGTGGTTCATGCATCTGCAATCAATGTAGTGTAACACGAAATCATGGATTTACAAATAACAGCGTTGAGAATAGAAGATGTCTGTATGATAGAGCGAGTCTTAATATGCACAAAAACTTATAAATGCAACACGCGTATATAAAATTTCCACGGTACTCACGACAGTAACTTTGATATTGATACAGTTTTGTTATCGGAGAGAGGAAAAAATGAACGAAGTTAAAATGAAGTTAATCGATATTAAGGGCTAGACGGACACGTCCATACGCCTATTGTATTTATACAATAAAGCGGTTTCATCTATCTTTAATAATCATTAACAACAGATATACCGCAACTACTCCTTTGGAGTTTTCAATAAAAAGTAGTACTAACTCGCGTTAAAATAAATGCTTTCTTCATACATCTATGATGATAGAGAATGATCCTAATATCCTAATTGTTATGTCTGTGCAGGATATATACTATAACAANGCTAACTCGCGTTAAAATAAATGCTTTTTTCATACATCTATGATGATAGAGAACGATCCTAATATCCTAATTGTTATGTCTGTGCAGGATATATACTATAACAAGTCTCAATGCAGTATATAAAACATTTTACAAATAAGAAAACTGTGATTATCTGATTCCTTTTGCAAGTGTACTAATAGGAATTAATTAATATATAAGCGATTCTGTTGTTTGCCCGTTTGGACTTCTCCTATCAGTTCACCTACAAACAGCATCTCTGCTTACATATNCTCGATTCTGTTGTTTGCCCGAAATTGGACTTCTCCTATCAGTTCACCTACAAACAGCATCTCTGCTTACATATTTCTTTAATGTACCTTGTTAGAATACATATCCTATACACACATTAATCCATCAGATGAATCTATATGTAACTAAAATGAAACCTGATTTTTAACAGTTTGCACGTGAATGCCTTACTTGTAAATCCATGCCGATAGTTCATGTAATGATGGAACTTATTCATGATAATAACTATGTACTATCTTTGTTATAATAACTTTTTCAAACCTAGCTTCAACCTTTCCTGAGCTGGATTCACTTTGATTTTCAATTGCTGGATAAGATCGAAGATTTTTAATGAAGGGCCAACTTTAAAACCTGTCAAGTCTATTATTTGGTCCTTGGTGAGTGTCAGCAGAGTTTTTCCATCTATCTTATTTTTACTAAAGTTATCGCAATACGTAGCACAATCATTGACACGAAGAAATTGTGCGACATCAAACACATTCCATTCAGATGGCACTAAATCACCCGATTCGGAACTCTTTTGGACACCATCTGCTAACCTTGGGATGTATTTTTCAGAAGCAGGCATTTCCTGTAAAACATAGTTTATTAAACATTTATTTCGTGTCGAACTAGAAAATCTGAAAGTCAAATATTCTGTTTAATCCCAATATCACTTCAAAAAATATAAACAATTTTTCTAGCACATTTCAAACATCTATTAGAAAGTAAAAGGGTTTTAAGCGAACACTCACGTTGACGTATGAAGTTTCAGTTCGTTCATTTGGTGGCGGAGGGTTTTGTATCTCACTTTCGGTATCTTGAGTATCGTTCGCTTGACCTTGCCCGGTGGTAGGACTGGGCAACGTTTGATCAGGTCCAGCTGGCTCCTCTGCTGGCTCTGGTTCCCTGTTTCTTTGTTCAGGCAAGCTTTCCAAGTCTCGTTCCCTTTCAATCTTAACTCCTTGGGCAGGCTCTACCTCTCGCTCATGAGAAGTGTTCTCACGTTCACGAGACGTGTGTACACGTTCTCTGTGCCGAGATAGGAAACTCCTCGTGCTAGATGTTTTGCCGCTTTTCTTTAATTTTCTTTTAGATTTACGTTTAAGGCCTCTTGGTGATTTTACTGAGAAACAATAAATACACAGAGATGATTTTTGAACTACAAGTCGCACATTTCAATTCGCGATGCATTAAGGTACAACATATAAGCTAAAGAGAAATTTGTACCAGTAGGATTAAGGTATTTAACGAATACACGGGGCCCTTCTAGTTTATGATCAACGAGATCGCACCATCCGACCGGGTAAATATCGGGACTCTGACAGTCTAGCCATTGATCATATTCGTCTTCCCAACCGTCAAAGTGGACTCTCAATAATCTCCCGATCACCCTCGTAATAGTAGCAACGCAGACTAATCTCGGATCCATTAAATCAGCTGCTTCGAGTCGCATTCCCTCGATAAATCCATGCTGAGGTATGTCCTGCAATTTTCTAAAGTAGTACGAGGTCGAAACATCGTTCGCTTGTTTCATTAGAAGTCTTTCTGTTGTTACCCTGTTGAATAATTGTACGGGAGCAGGGATCGTGTTTGTCTCTGTTAAATAAGAGTCCCACGCGAAGGTAGTGGGATCATATCCCTTTGGCGGGGTAAGAGGCAGTCCGTGTTGAGAACAGAATCCAATAGGAAAAATGCAGGGTGAACACGAATGATAGCAAAACCAGTCGGCACCGCTCGCGTCTTCGTCGTAACTGTCTATGCGGATCATTATGTAATCCTCTTTTAATACCCGCATGATCGTAGCCGCGCATATGGCGGACAAGTTGAGAGGATCGATCGCTTCTATCTTCATTCCTTCTCGGAACGTGTACCCCATGTGTGCGTGATAGTTCTTTGGCACGTGGAAGAGATCTTCGGTCGCGTCGTCCGCGCACAATTTTGATTTCGAAACACGGTCCCAATACTCAGAATACGCATCCAATGTGTGTCCCACCCGTTTCGCCCAACCGACGGGATGTATCAGAGGCGAATCTTCGTGACACCAGAAACCATTGTCCTCGGGCGGCGAATCGTAGTATCTCACATGTAAACGTTTACCAACGATCTTTTGTATCGTCGCTACTTTCACTTGCGAGATTCTATTTTTGTCCACTACTTCCAAATGAAGCCCGCATCGAAATCGCGACTTCATACTATCGTTGACTTTGTTGTAAAAATTAGTTGGCAGTGTTCTCGCACCTGTTAACCGTCTCATTAGGAAATCTTTCCAGTCTTTGTATTTGTTTGCAATCGCTGTAACAGACAATTAAATATTCCATTTCCTACTCATGAAAAGGAGACGAAGATAAAAATATCTCACTTACTATTAGGCGGAATGAGTGGTTTGCCGATAGTCGCACACCAGCCGACCGGGTGTATATCGTTCGAACACAAGGATACCCAGAAATCTTTTTCGGCGTTGAGCCCGAATCCTTCGTACCTCAACAGAGCTCTGTATCCAGACACACGCAAGACTGTGGCGACCCAAAATGAATCTGGAAAAGCTTCGCAAACCTCGTCGCAGTCTGTATTTTCCACTTCTACTTTCATACCGACCGTTATGTTATCCCATATTTCCGATATAGGTGCCTAAAACAAGCCGATTTAAGTTAATTGCTCTAGAATCAAGGATAATTATAATGTAACTAACATGTTTGAAACAAGAGACTGGAGCAGCACAGAATCCAGGTTCGGTCAGCTGTGTGGTCCAGTCGTAAGAACCAGCCATCTCAGCAGTTCTTTTCCTCCTTACTGGTAGGTCTTCTGGCATCACTGGTCCGGAAATAACTTTTTCCTTCTCAGGCTTAGAAGACTCCTCTGCATCTACTTCGTCTTTCGCGATGTCCTAGAATATTTGAAGAATAGAGGAGTTAGAATTATACTACCTACATGGAACACTTGAGTAACGTACAGTTTTCTTTAATTCAGGCTCTGGAGAAAGAGAATTTAACGGTATCTTCAGAAATTCTGACGGACTATATGTAGAATCAGCAGTCGAAGCTGTGTATTCTGAAGATCTTGCACATGCTCTGCTGCAGAACCGTCGTTCCTTTGTGTAAAATGCGTGCTTCACGCCGATTGCTCCGCATTTTGCGCAAACAGCTATAACAAACAATGAGAAATTGGAAGTGTGCATTGACAGAAATTTCGTAATTAAATCTTTATTGAACATTTTGTCTCACCTATGCCGTCTCTGCGAATTGGAATAAAATTTAGATCTGTGTGTGGCTGATATGCGATCGGCGTCTTCAAAACAAGACCGGGATGTTTTATAGGTTTTATCTTCCTATTACGATTGTCCTGAATAGTTTGCGTGGCTGCGTTGTTTACAATTTGTTCCCTTTCATCGTCACCCATGTAGTCATCTAAGGCCAAGTAATCACCAATCTCTTGCCTCTCAGATTGGGAGTCATATTCCTGAAAACAACGACATTGATTGTAACAGATATATACATCTTCAATAAGTACATGACTCAAAAGGATAGAACTTGCCTGTTGTATAGTTTGGGCATCAGCAGCTTCCATCGTTTCATCGGGTTCCGAACATTCATTAGTGAACTGAGGTGCCAAATATCGTACCATGGTTGTAGGGGCAAGCTGATGGTTTCTAATGTCGTCATAAGGATTCGAGCCATGAGAGAAGAATGGGCTCTCGGCCTGACGCGGATCCAGCATAAGTTCATGTGTAGGTTCTCCATGTACCATCATATCACCCATCCATACCATCCCTAGTTCCGGTAATCCAGGGATGGAAGCATACACTGAATTCATACAAATATCCATTCCTACATTCACATAACGATCGGAATATTATTTTCAAGCGAAATCTGTACGTAGAGATCTTTTAGCGTCGAACAACGAAACATTCTAATGGAAATATCAATCATATCGGAACGGACTAATTTATAAGAATACGTTAATTAAATGAAACGTAATCGAGGGGTGCACCGTTCGGGCTCGTACGAGCAGCTACATTTTCTAAACAAAGCACAATGCACGGCACAATGTGTAACGTGAAAACACTGGCTCAAAACGATTATACCGTCTTTTAATTCGATTCTGTATCATACGAAACGTGAGAGAGAACAACGTAATATGATTTATTATTTCTCGAAGCGACGCCAAAGCTTTTAAAGTCAACATTTATTAAACCTTTTCCATTGGGAAACATATTTTGGAGGACGAAGTATCTCTATCAAGATACACCATATCCTGTGTAAAGTCTTCGGTCCCAGAACCATAAATTCCGGTGTAATTCAACGCGCGAACTTTTCACATAGCGTAGGAAAACAAGTACGATTTACGAAACGAACCATTAGAAGCTTGCATGTCCATGACAAAGCTGGGCCAGGAAACTCTCGTATATTCAACTGCAAACTGTCACGCCATCTGACACGATTCATTATCATTACACAGAATCGGCGGCACATACGAAATTTCAACGGAACGTCAGTTTTCCTTGACGGTCTTCTCTTTGTTTAAAACACAAGTTCGCATAAATCAGCTACTAAGAGGACCTGTTAAAATTAGATTATCGATCTAAATGTACGTAAATAATGAAACGTGACCACCGTTTTGCCGTAGAAATTCGCGTCGTGTATATACGTGTATGCTGATGCTAATCAAGTCCATAGTCCACGTAACAATTATACATTCCGACATATAACAGAAATAATTTTTGATGACTTGACATTTTTTTTATCTACCTATATGTTTAATAAATACATGAGGATTATTTGTTATAAACGATTTGACGATAGTAATTATAGTCTACGATGCGTGTCCCAGTGAATGTATGTTCTACATACAAAAATCTTGATTATTTTAATTAAGAGTGGGGCATTTAAATGAAAGTATGACACAAAGTTTTCTATCTTGATCCTTGGAATTGATAATTTCATTTTACAGTACCTGCAACTGAGTCCTCTGCAAGTATTTTATAATTCTCGTTTCAAATCGCTAGGATGTCAATAATGAATATCTTATTTATAAGAATTTTTATTCTTCCAGAGTAATTAATTAACGAAGTTACAATCTGATATATTGTGAATAAAGAAACGTGCACATGAAAACAGAAGAAGTAAAATTACCTGTGCCATGGGGTTACATAGCAGCGAAGATCTATGGACCTCCCATGGAAAAGAAAGCTCTAATGGTGCATGGTATTTTAGACAACGCTGGAACGTTTGACAGATTAATAGAACATCTTCCTCGAGGGTATCAATACGTGAACATAGATCTACCAGGGCATGGGTTGTCGTCCCACTTCCCACCAGGGACACCATTACGCTACTTTGATTACGTACATTCCATATTTCTCGTCTTGGAAGCATTGAAATGGAAAACCTGTGTGTACATTTGTCACAGTTTTGGAGCACATCTAGGAACATACTTCAGCATGTTGTATCCTAACAGGCTTGAAAAAATAGTAGCGTTCGACGGGTTTCATCCTTACTACTTCAATGACCTAATTTCATATGTTAGACAGATGTACGATTTGAAATCATATACTAAAGAGTCTACGAGACTTTATACCAAAGAAGAAGCATTGTATGCATTACAATTTATGAGGCAAGCAGTACTGACAACAAAAGCTGCAGAAGCTTTGCTTCAGCGTGCAGTCACAAAGGTCGACAATTTGTATAAATATAATCGTGATACCAGGCTAAGATATTTGATCAAACCACTGATCACAGAAGAACAACATTTACAAGTTTTTAGTAAATATTGTACTAAAACTCTACTAATCATAGCCGAAAGTAATTGTACAATTTCTTTCAAACTGTTGGAAGTTATTGATAAAGACCTGTTGACTGTCGTTATTGTGAGAGGAAATCACGATATGCATAATAATAACCCTGAAAAAGTGGCACCTTACATATGCAAGTTTCTAGATGATGATATACGCAGTAAATTATGATGCTGTTGAAAAAATAAAAATTTTAATGTACAATAATAGGAGGGAATACATGGGAATGGTACTAAGCTTACCTCCATTAGTATAGTTTTTGTACAGCTTTCGTATACAAAGATTAAGTTACATGTACATAAGTATATTTTTATGTTTACGTTAAATCTTGGACTGGGTTAAAAGTCATAAATAAATAAAATAGTCATTTAACTTTTACTCGAGTCACACCGTCAGCTTGTTGAACCTTTATGCACACTTCGTCACCTTGAAGGATGCAATTTTTCAATTCATCTTCTAATAGTATAGCTGTATGATTCATAAACGATCCATTTCTTTTCGTGTCATAATTATAATTCGACGTTATTCTAACTTTGTACCAACAAGCCAAAGCGTTTGGTAATAATTTATCATTAGTCGCACTTATTTTACCAAAATTTATTACACGTTCAGCGACTTGATTCTCTCTCATTTCTATCAACACGTTCACGTCGGACAAAGGCTCATAAAAATATAAACTTGAATTCAAATCGAAGATCTGATTTATCTGGAACAGCATAAATAATGTAATAAAATTACATTGTCTTCGACGCGTTTTTTTACCTTAAATTCATTTATGTGTTGTGCAATGCCGTAAGAAGTTGTACTATTGAAAATATTGCGACTATTCTGGAAAGAAATATCGTGATATTGAATACTTTTTAAAAATAATACTTATTTAAATTGAACCTGTAAATTTACCTTTTCAATACTTGACTCATTGAATGTTGATTCATCTTGCAAATTTTCATCTTCCACGTAAACCATGTTTGGTAAGTCTTGCGAGAACACAAGCTGGCCTACAAAAAATATTTGTTCTGGCAGTAGGATACCATTTGGCTTAAGCAAACATCTACAAAAAAACGTAATTTGTATAATTTATGTAATCGGTGTATAAGTCATGTAGTATATGCATTTTTACCGAAAAAACTCATGATTATATTCTTCATTACAATCTTTCAATTCCCCTTTGATATCAAAGTCGTGTATAAAAATAGTATCTAGACAATCTTTGATATGATTATATTTAGATATAATACGTAATTTATCTTCACAATTATTTTGTTTTGCTATTTGTTTTAGAAACCGCTGGAGCATGATATTCTCAGTCTTATAGTACAAAACATTGCTATGCTTATTCTCTTTTAGTAGCATCAGTCCATAAACAGGGAACGGAGAAGTATCCAAAATACTATGTATTTCTTTATTCATCAACGATTTACTAACTTCCGTCACCAATTTGACGTATTCAGAATCATTCAAAAACGTTACAACTTCTCTCGGCAAACGATAGAGAAACGTGTGATCATAATCATTGCACTGATCGATATGCGACGTGTACGAACATTTCAGTTTTCCTTTTACCAATTCTCCCTTGATCATTATCGAGTCACCTTCTTTCCATAATTTCGGTACTGACGGGAAAACCGCGACTTGCCAGCACGACTTTTTGTCGGAAGTGTCAATCGTGATCTCTTCATCGAGATGCAGTTTGAACCAAGTTATCAAACCGTCGATAATTCCACCGCGCTTACATTTTGCCTCTATTACATTTTTTATTCCATCTGTATTAAATTGTAGCAAGTTTGTTAGCTCGTTGAAATTGATAGTGAAAAGGGCTGTAGGCTCTAGTATATAACTAACTTCCACGTTCTTTAAATTCTCTGTATCGTAATATTCTTCATCTAGTAATACCGATACATTATCAAAGTTCAGAGGACAACTGCGTTTTAATTTGTCAAGTATCACAGTCGATTTTTGTCTTATATATTTACATTCGACGGCAGCTATGTACAGCGTGGCACCCATAGGTATAACCGTGCCATTCTTATCTAAAATGTTTGTATGCACGCTTATTATCGACGGTATCACTTGTTCTCCAAATAAACCGGCGTCAAACGTTTCTGTAACTACCAATTTTACTCTAAAAAGAAAATCATAAGAAAATAGAATTCATTCATGCCCAAAATAAAAGCCATATATCGATTTTATTAGAGAACTGACCTCTGAGGAATGTCTGTAGGAATTATGAGGTCTGAAGAGAACTTTGGCAGTAACACAATATTCGTTGCATCATTACTGTCAAATACTTTTTTAGCGATTCTTAACATTGCTTGTGAACATTCGCATGCATATATCATCCTAGCGCCTGCATTTTTTGCATACAGACTTAATAATCCCGTACCTGTCCCTACATCTAACACAGTATCATGTCCTTGTGAAATCCTCTTACGAATCGCATTTGCGAACGCGTTATTCCTACATTTGTCGTTCAGCATTGGAAAATGCCATCTGTCTACAGCCATGCTAAAAGCATTTTGCAAGTTTCTTTCTGCCGGTAGAAAATTAGGATTGGCTCGCAAGGCTCTCTTTAAATATTTAATCGCTTCAATCGGATCATTATTCCTTTAACAACATATTTTTTATCCTCATTACAACGTACTTTAACGGTCATGATATCTGTCATATTAAAACATCAATTTTAAAATGACTTATAACAATTTCATTTGATAAACGAGCTTGGATTACCTCAAAAGATGGGCCGCGAAATTGTTTAACATACGAGGATTATTCGGAAATAAATCTAACGAGTGTTTGTAACACAGGACAACGTCAGCAAATCTATTTTCACATGCTAGTTGGATTCCCCATTGACCTAAACAGTCGATGTTCGTAAATCTTTCCATCTTCAACGATTAATGCAAGCATAAAATAGTGAAGAACTTACAAAGAATATCGACAAAGGGTTCTTCAATCTCTGCTCTTCTCCTAGGACATAATTCTGCTACAACCGTGTAATATGCATATGCTTTACCTACGTTCCCAGTTCTGTCGTGATCGTAAGCTTTTTGTAACGATTTCTCGACAATGTCATTCACTTCTCTCTGCATTTTTGATGGTATACAGAATCCTCCCTGATATTTACTTAACATGAAGAATTTCTTGCTCTCTCACATTCCAAATTGAGTAAGTAATTAAAATCGTTTGAATTTGACGTACTTATGTTTACGTTAATCTCACATGTAAGTCAGAGATCAACAACCTCTTCGATTTTATAGCGACATGAAATTAGGTACAAACAGGAGACAGCATTTTTCACCATCTGGTGGCACAAATATAAAACAAAGCTGTCTAAAAATCAGCCTTTTTATGAACTGAATTTATAAAAATGTGTCAGGAATAATGATGTGAATCGAATTTGAATACCACATCAAATTATTTTATTCAATTACTATTTATAAATAGTCCAGAAAGTAGTAGGATCATTGCAGTCAAGTTCGCGAAGTATTGATTCCTCCTGGGAGAATTTATTTATATTAATTTTATACAAAGTAATGATGTGCCAAATCATTTCTTAGGCTTCTTGTCCTTAGGAGCCTTGGTAACATCATCAGGGTTCTCCGCAGCATCCTTCACACGCTTTGCACGGATTCCCACTAATCGGGCGTCAGCCCTTGCCTTCCTCAGAGTTATATATGCTGAGAACTTCCTTTCGTCCTCAGCAATAACACGTGCCTTAGCCTTGGCTGGTGCCTGATGCCTTACTGGCATAACCTCTCCACTGAGTTGGGTGGCTACCTTCATCTCCTCTTCTGTAGCATCACCCTTCTTCGGNTGGGCCAGGAAACTCTCGTATATTCAACTGCAAACTGTCACGCCATCTGACACGATTCATTATCATTACACAGAATCGGCGGCACATACGAAATTTCAACGGAACGTCAGTTTTCCTTGACGGTCTTCTCTTTGTTTAAAACACAAGTTCGCATAAATCAGCTACTAAGAGGACCTGTTAAAATTAGATTATCGATCTAAATGTACGTAAATAATGAAACGTGACCACCGTTTTGCCGTAGAAATTCGCGTCGTGTATATACGTGTATGCTGATGCTAATCAAGTCCATAGTCCACGTAACAATTATACATTCCGACATATAACAAAAATAATTTTTGATGACTTGACATTTTTTTTATCTACCTATATGTTTAATAAATACATGAGGATTATTTGTTATAAACGATTTGACGATAGTAATTATAGTCTACGATGCGTGTCCCAGTGAATGTATGTTCTACATACAAAAATCTTTATTATTTTAATTAAGAGTGGGGCATTTAAATGAAAGTATGACACAAAGTTTTCTATCTTGATCCTTGGAATTGATAATTTCATTTTACAGTACCTGCAACTGAGTCCTCTGCAAGTATTTTATAATTCTCGTTTCAAATCGCTAGGATGTCAATAATGAATATCTTATTTATAAGAATTTTTATTCTTCCAGAGTAATTAATTAACGAAGTTACAATCTGATATATTGTGAATAAAGAAACGTGCACATGAAAACAGAAGAAGTAAAATTACCTGTGCCATGGGGTTACATAGCAGCGAAGATCTATGGACCTCCCATGGAAAAGAAAGCTCTAATGGTGCATGGTATTTTAGACAACGCTGGAACGTTTGACAGATTAATAGAACATCTTCCTCGAGGGTATCAATACGTGAACATAGATCTACCAGGGCATGGGTTGTCGTCCCACTTCCCACCAGGGACACCATTACGCTACTTTGATTACGTACATTCCATATTTCTCGTCTTGGAAGCATTGAAATGGAAAACCTGTGTGTACATTTGTCACAGTTTTGGAGCACATCTAGGAACATACTTCAGCATGTTGTATCCTAACAGGCTTGAAAAAATAGTAGCGTTCGACGGGTTTCATCCTTACTACTTCAATGACCTAATTTCATATGTTAGACAGATGTACGATTTGAAATCATATACTAAAGAGTCTACGAGACTTTATACCAAAGAAGAAGCATTGTATGCATTACAATTTATGAGGCAAGCAGTACTGACAACAAAAGCTGCAGAAGCTTTGCTTCAGCGTGCAGTCACAAAGGTCGACAATTTGTATAAATATAATCGTGATACCAGGCTAAGATATTTGATCAAACCACTGATCACAGAAGAACAACATTTACAAGTTTTTAGTAAATATTGTACTAAAACTCTACTAATCATAGCCGAAAGTAATTGTACAATTTCTTTCAAACTGTTGGAAGTTATTGATAAAGACCTGTTGACTGTCGTTATTGTGAGAGGAAATCACGATATGCATAATAATAACCCTGAAAAAGTGGCACCTTACATATGCAAGTTTCTAGATGATGATATACGCAGTAAATTATGATGCTGTTGAAAAAATAAAAATTTTAATGTACAATAATAGGAGGGAATACATGGGAATGGTACTAAGCTTACCTCCATTAGTATAGTTTTTGTACAGCTTTCGTATACAAAGATTAAGTTACATGTACATAAGTATATTTTTATGTTTACGTTAAATCTTGGACTGGGTTAAAAGTCATAAATAAATAAAATAGTCATTTAACTTTTACTCGAGTCACACCGTCAGCTTGTTGAACCTTTATGCACACTTCGTCACCTTGAAGGATGCAATTTTTCAATTCATCTTCTAATAGTATAGCTGTATGATTCATAAACGATCCATTTCTTTTCGTGTCATAATTATAATTCGACGTTATTCTAACTTTGTACCAACAAGCCAAAGCGTTTGGTAATAATTTATCATTAGTCGCACTTATTTTACCAAAATTTATTACACGTTCAGCGACTTGATTCTCTCTCATTTCTATCAACACGTTCACGTCGGACAAAGGCTCATAAAAATATAAACTTGAATTCAAATCGAAGATCTGATTTATCTGGAACAGCATAAATAATGTAATAAAATTACATTGTCTTCGACGCGTTTTTTTACCTTAAATTCATTTATGTGTTGTGCAATGCCGTAAGAAGTTGTACTATTGAAAATATTGCGACTATTCTGGAAAGAAATATCGTGATATTGAATACTTTTTAAAAATAATACTTATTTAAATTGAACCTGTAAATTTACCTTTTCAATACTTGACTCATTGAATGTTGATTCATCTTGCAAATTTTCATCTTCCACGTAAACCATGTTTGGTAAGTCTTGCGAGAACACAAGCTGGCCTACAAAAAATATTTGTTCTGGCAGTAGGATACCATTTGGCTTAAGCAAACATCTACAAAAAAACGTAATTTGTATAATTTATGTAATCGGTGTATAAGTCATGTAGTATATGCATTTTTACCGAAAAAACTCATGATTATATTCTTCATTACAATCTTTCAATTCCCCTTTGATATCAAAGTCGTGTATAAAAATAGTATCTAGACAATCTTTGATATGATTATATTTAGATATAATACGTAATTTATCTTCACAATTATTTTGTTTTGCTATTTGTTTTAGAAACCGCTGGAGCATGATATTCTCAGTCTTATAGTACAAAATATTGCTATGCTTATTCTCTTTTAGTAGCATCAGTCCATAAACAGGGAACGGAGAAGTATCCAAAATACTATGTATTTCTTTATTCATCAACGATTTACTAACTTCCGTCACCAATTTGACGTATTCAGAATCATTCAAAAACGTTACAACTTCTCTCGGCAAACGATAGAGAAACGTGTGATCATAATCATTGCACTGATCGATATGCGACGTGTACGAACATTTCAGTTTTCCTTTTACCAATTCTCCCTTGATCATTATCGAGTCACCTTCTTTCCATAATTTCGGTACTGACGGGAAAACCGCGACTTGCCAGCACGACTTTTTGTCGGAAGTGTCAATCGTGATCTCTTCATCGAGATGCAGTTTGAACCAAGTTATCAAACCGTCGATAATTCCACCGCGCTTACATTTTGCCTCTATTACATTTTTTATTCCATCTGTATTAAATTGTAGCAAGTTTGTTAGCTCGTTGAAATTGATAGTGAAAAGGGCTGTAGGCTCTAGTATATAACTAACTTCCACGTTCTTTAAATTCTCTGTATCGTAATATTCTTCATCTAGTAATACCGATACATTATCAAAGTTCAGAGGACAACTGCGTTTTAATTTGTCAAGTATCACAGTCGATTTTTGTCTTATATATTTACATTCGACGGCAGCTATGTACAGCGTGGCACCCATAGGTATAACCGTGCCATTCTTATCTAAAATGTTTGTATGCACGCTTATTATCGACGGTATCACTTGTTCTCCAAATAAACCGGCGTCAAACGTTTCTGTAACTACCAATTTTACTCTAAAAAGAAAATCATAAGAAAATAGAATTCATTCATGCCCAAAATAAAAGCCATATATCGATTTTATTAGAGAACTGACCTCTGAGGAATGTCTGTAGGAATTATGAGGTCTGAAGAGAACTTTGGCAGTAACACAATATTCGTTGCATCATTACTGTCAAATACTTTTTTAGCGATTCTTAACATTGCTTGTGAACATTCGCATGCATATATCATCCTAGCGCCTGCATTTTTTGCATACAGACTTAATAATCCCGTACCTGTCCCTACATCTAACACAGTATCATGTCCTTGTGAAATCCTCTTACGAATCGCATTTGCGAACGCGTTATTCCTACATTTGTCGTTCAGCATTGGAAAATGCCATCTGTCTACAGCCATGCTAAAAGCATTTTGCAAGTTTCTTTCTGCCGGTAGAAAATTAGGATTGGCTCGCAAGGCTCTCTTTAAATATTTAATCGCTTCAATCGGATCATTATTCCTTTAACAACATATTTTTTATCCTCATTACAACGTACTTTAACGGTCATGATATCTGTCATATTAAAACATCAATTTTAAAATGACTTATAACAATTTCATTTGATAAACGAGCTTGGATTACCTCAAAAGATGGGCCGCGAAATTGTTTAACATACGAGGATTATTCGGAAATAAATCTAACGAGTGTTTGTAACACAGGACAACGTCAGCAAATCTATTTTCACATGCTAGTTGGATTCCCCATTGACCTAAACAGTCGATGTTCGTAAATCTTTCTATCTTAAACGATTAATGCAAGCATAAAATAGTGAAGAACTTACAAAGAATATCGACAAAGGGTTCTTCAATCTCTGCTCTTCTCCTAGGACATAATTCTGCTACAACCGTGTAATATGCATATGCTTTACCTACGTTCCCAGTTCTGTCGTGATCGTAAGCTTTTTGTAACGATTTCTCGACAATGTCATTCACTTCTCTCTGCATTTTTGATGGTATACAGAATCCTCCCTGATATTTACTTAACATGAAGAATTTCTTGCTCTCTCACATTCCAAATTGAGTAAGTAATTAAAATCGTTTGAATTTGACGTACTTATGTTTACGTTAATCTCACATGTAAGTCAGAGATCAACAACCTCTTCGATTTTATAGCGACATGAAATTAGGTACAAACAGGAGACAGCATTTTTCACCATCTGGTGGCACAAATATAAAACAAAGCTGTCTAAAAATCAGCCTTTTTATGAACTGAATTTATAAAAATGTGTCAGGAATAATGATGTGAATCGAATTTGAATACCACATCAAATTATTTTATTCAATTACTATTTATAAATAGTCCAGAAAGTAGTAGGATCATTGCAGTCAAGTTCGCGAAGTATTGATTCCTCCTGGGAGAATTTATTTATATTAATTTTATACAAAGTAATGATGTGCCAAATCATTTCTTAGGCTTCTTGTCCTTAGGAGCCTTGGTAACATCATCAGGGTTCTCCGCAGCATCCTTCACACGCTTTGCACGGATTCCCACTAATCGGGCGTCAGCCCTTGCCTTCCTCAGAGTTATATATGCTGAGAACTTCCTTTCGTCCTCAGCAATAACACGTGCCTTAGCCTTGGCTGGTGCCTGATGCCTTACTGGCATAACCTCTCCACTGAGTTGGGTGGCTACCTTCATCTCCTCTTCTGTAGCATCACCCTTCTTCGGCTGTTGATATAGACAGTATTAATACAGAGATTATTCCCTATAGAGTTCTTTACAGTATTTGAAATTATCCTTACTTTCTTTGCATTCAATGGGAAAAGAATCAATTTCGACTTGTATTCTTTTAATCTTTGAGCATTTGTCTGCAAACACTCAACAGATTTGTTTCTTCTCCTAGGGTCTACAGCAATGCCAATTGTCCTGGCAAATCTTTTGTTCAAACCACTGGCTTTCAGTTCTTCCAGCGTGAAACCTTTGCCAGCCCTAACTTTAGTGTGATATCTGAATGTTGGGCAATGGACAATAGGCCTCAACAGCTTGACAGGTCTTAAAATTTTAAATGTATTGCAAAATTAAAATAAATTAAGATAAATAAATTAAAAAATTACATTAAAATAATAACAGAAATCAGTTAGATGTGTATTATTTACCGTGGAGCAACTGATCGGGCTTTCTTCACTCGACATTGCTTACGACGGTATTTTCTAGCTGGTTGGTTAAACCAGGTTTTCACAAATCTTTGCCAATCTTTGTGGAAGTGCCCATTAGGGATCATATTATTCCTTTTGCCCATTTTATTCCTGGAATATAAGGAACTTGTTAATTATGGATGCAAGACTGAAATTAAACAAATTTCGAAAAATACAAACACTAACGGATTGAATAGAAAAACAGAAGGCTGAGATATTAACGTATTACAATTATAAACATCAAATAGTATAATATTATATAAAGACAATTATTGTATATGGAGTAGGTATAAGTATATTATAATCAAATCGTTTATTTCAACACTGAAAAGCGTAAAATAAACGACTGATGCTATTAATTCGAGACACTTAACCTAGCTAACTTCCCGAGTATCAGAAAAACTTTTATATATCACGACAGAAAATCGAACATATATTCTTTAATCACGATTTAATGCAACCATAATAATATTTTCTTATTACATCTCGAGCATTAACTAAGGATGTTAAGTATATAAACGGATTTGAAAATTAAAACATTACTTACGAAGCTGTTTACGTAGCAGCACACGAGAAAAAGGACGAGAAGGGGCAACAGGACCGATGACGACCAGCAGGCAGGCGGAACCAGAGATTTCCTCTCTGGCGGAACTACAAAATGGTGGTTTCCGACGAGACCACGACTCGGTGATCTACTGTATAATTCCACTTTAGGGATTTTAATTCCCCAGAGGGCTAAAAATCGGTTGTCGATTCTTACATTTATTTATTTATTTTATTTTATTTATTTATTTAACCGTTTTCTCTTTCGAGAGGCTCTTTTAGACAGAGTCTGTTTAGCCTTTTTTTTGCTACATCCTATATAATACATCCAATATAATGCAATAAAGTTTCACAGTTTCTTTAGAAAAATCTTATTCCTCAATTATAATTTAGTAATCAACGTTATTCTGTATTAAAAAGCTTACCGCCTGAATAATTTAAATTCACGATGGTGATTCTTTATAGTTATTAATAAACATGGCAACCTGCACGGTGCACACAAAGTGGCTATTGTAGGTTTCATTTCATTGTATTTAAATATTTAAATAATAAAACTTAAGCATGAAGATTACACTTTCATTTTGTAAAAGGCATTTGCCATATTACAACAATAATACGTTCTTCAAGAGCGTAATTACTCGATATGCGTCGACCGGCGTGAATAAATTCTCGGTACGGACTTTATTTTGTAAACAAATATTAATTACTTTATACAGTAACGTAATAGATTTATTTTATAATAATTTTTATAGAGCGGGTCCGTTACAAACGAGATAAAGAAAGATATAGAAGACTATTGGAGAGATAAAATTAACTTGTATAAATATGATGATGCAGATAATGGGAAACAGAAGTTTTACGTTTTATCAATGTTTCCTTATCCCTCTGGAATACTTCACATGGGGCATGTGAGAGTTTATACCATAAGTGACACTGTTGCTCGTTTTTATAGAATGAAAGGTAAATTTTATGAAGTAAGCTTAAGAATTAGAAAAAGCCATTTGGTATCTTAGAGATTGATCATTAATTTAGGATACAATGTCCTGCACCCAATGGGCTGGGACGCGTTTGGGTTACCAGCAGATAATGCTGCAATCGAAAAATCTATCAGTCCAATCACCTGGACATATGATAACATCAAGAATATGAAAAATCAGTTAAACGTGATGAATTTGTCCTTTGATTGGGACAGAGAATTTGCTACGTGCGATCCTGAGTATTATAAATGGACGCAAGAATTGTTTCTGATGCTATTTGAAAATGGCTTAGTTTACAGAAAAGAGTCATTTGTTAATTGGGATCCTGTCGATGAGACTGTGCTGGCAGAGGAACAAGTAGACGAGAACAACTGTTCTTGGAGATCAGGTGCCAAAGTAGAGAAAAAATTATTAAATCAATGGTTCATTAGAACCACAGCATTTGCCAAGTAAATATTGTTGTATTTCTAGTCATAGGAGCAGATATGAGCCTTACTTATTTATTTCTTTTATGCCAGGTCATTATTTGAAGGTTTAGACGATCCGACGCTGAAAGAATGGAAAGACGTTAAGAAAATACAACAAAATTGGATACGCAAATGTAATGGAACTAGCTTCGAATTACAGTTGATAGGAAACATCCCCAACTATCCAAAGACACTAAACGTTTGGACCAGTTGTCCAGAATTTATCGAGCATGCCAAGTTCGTTGCGATATCTCCAAGTAGTTTATTGAACAGATCTGAATACTGCCAAGACGTGGCGGAAGGGATCAAAGTGATCAATGCCAAAGTACTAAATCCGTTTAACGGAAACGAACTCCCGATATTCGTAACGGACAAACTACCATTTGAAGAATTTCGAGACACTTATCTTGGTATACCTGCCGCCTCGATGGACGACTACAAATTCTCTGAAGTAGTCGGGATCGAGTATCAAAGGCATTCCATAAGGAATTACGAAGAACAGCAGCTGAAACTTACAGAAGTATTNTTAACAACATATTTTTTATCCTCATTACAACGTACTTTAACGGTCATGATATCTGTCATATTAAAACATCAATTTTAAAATGACTTATAACAATTTCATTTGATAAACGAGCTTGGATTACCTCAAAAGATGGGCCGCGAAATTGTTTAACATACGAGGATTATTCGGAAATAAATCTAACGAGTGTTTGTAACACAGGACAACGTCAGCAAATCTATTTTCACATGCTAGTTGGATTCCCCATTGACCTAAACAGTCGATGTTCGTAAATCTTTCTATCTTAAACGATTAATGCAAGCATAAAATAGTGAAGAACTTACAAAGAATATCGACAAAGGGTTCTTCAATCTCTGCTCTTCTCCTAGGACATAATTCTGCTACAACCGTGTAATATGCATATGCTTTACCTACGTTCCCAGTTCTGTCGTGATCGTAAGCTTTTTGTAACGATTTCTCGACAATGTCATTCACTTCTCTCTGCATTTTTGATGGTATACAGAATCCTCCCTGATATTTACTTAACATGAAGAATTTCTTGCTCTCTCACATTCCAAATTGAGTAAGTAATTAAAATCGTTTGAATTTGACGTACTTATGTTTACGTTAATCTCACATGTAAGTCAGAGATCAACAACCTCTTCGATTTTATAGCGACATGAAATTAGGTACAAACAGGAGACAGCATTTTTCACCATCTGGTGGCACAAATATAAAACAAAGCTGTCTAAAAATCAGCCTTTTTATGAACTGAATTTATAAAAATGTGTCAGGAATAATGATGTGAATCGAATTTGAATACCACATCAAATTATTTTATTCAATTACTATTTATAAATAGTCCAGAAAGTAGTAGGATCATTGCAGTCAAGTTCGCGAAGTATTGATTCCTCCTGGGAGAATTTATTTATATTAATTTTATACAAAGTAATGATGTGCCAAATCATTTCTTAGGCTTCTTGTCCTTAGGAGCCTTGGTAACATCATCAGGGTTCTCCGCAGCATCCTTCACACGCTTTGCACGGATTCCCACTAATCGGGCGTCAGCCCTTGCCTTCCTCAGAGTTATATATGCTGAGAACTTCCTTTCGTCCTCAGCAATAACACGTGCCTTAGCCTTGGCTGGTGCCTGATGCCTTACTGGCATAACCTCTCCACTGAGTTGGGTGGCTACCTTCATCTCCTCTTCTGTAGCATCACCCTTCTTCGGCTGTTGATATAGACAGTGTTAATACAGAGATTATTCCCTATAGAGTTCTTTACAGTATTTGAAATTATCCTTACTTTCTTTGCATTCAATGGGAAAAGAATCAATTTCGACTTGTATTCTTTTAATCTTTGAGCATTTGTCTGCAAACACTCAACAGATTTGTTTCTTCTCCTAGGGTCTACAGCAATGCCAATTGTCCTGGCAAACCTTTTGTTCAAACCACTGGCTTTCAGTTCCTCCAGCGTGAAACCTTTGCCAGCCCTAACTTTAGTGTGATATCTGAATGTTGGGCAATGGACAATAGGCCTCAACAGCTTGACAGGTCTTAAAATTTTAAATGTATTGCAAAATTAAAATAAATTAAGATAAATAAATTAAAAAATTACATTAAAATAATAACAGAAATCAGTTAGATGTGTATTATTTACCGTGGAGCAACTGATCGGGCTTTCTTCACTCGACATTGCTTACGACGGTATTTTCTAGCTGGTTGGTTAAACCAGGTTTTCACAAATCTTTGCCAATCTTTGTGGAAGTGCCCATTAGGGATCATATTATTCCTTTTGCCCATTTTATTCCTGGAATATAAGGAACTTGTTAATTATGGATGCAAGACTGAAATTAAACAAATTTCGAAAAATACAAACACTAACGGATTGAATAGAAAAACAGAAGGCTGAGATATTAACGTATTACAATTATAAACATCAAATAGTATAATATTATATAAAGACAATTATTGTATATGGAGTAGGTATAAGTATATTATAATCAAATCGTTTATTTCAACACTGAAAAGCGTAAAATAAACGACTGATGCTATTAATTCGAGACACTTAACCTAGCTAACTTCCCGAGTATCAGAAAAACTTTTATATATCACGACAGAAAATCGAACATATATTCTTTAATCACGATTTAATGCAACCATAATAATATTTTCTTATTACATCTCGAGCATTAACTAAGGATGTTAAGTATATAAACGGATTTGAAAATTAAAACATTACTTACGAAGCTGTTTACGTAGCAGCACACGAGAAAAAGGACGAGAAGGGGCAACAGGACCGATGACGACCAGCAGGCAGGCGGAACCAGAGATTTCCTCTCTGGCGGAACTACAAAATGGTGGTTTCCGACGAGACCACGACTCGGTGATCTACTGTATAATTCCACTTTAGGGATTTTAATTCCCCAGAGGGCTAAAAATCGGTTGTCGATTCTTACATTTATTTATTTATTTTATTTTATTTATTTATTTAACCGTTTTCTCTTTCGAGAGGCTCTTTTAGACAGAGTCTGTTTAGCCTTTTTTTTGCTACATCCTATATAATACATCCAATATAATGCAATAAAGTTTCACAGTTTCTTTAGAAAAATCTTATTCCTCAATTATAATTTAGTAATCAACGTTATTCTGTATTAAAAAGCTTACCGCCTGAATAATTTAAATTCACGATGGTGATTCTTTATAGTTATTAATAAACATGGCAACCTGCACGGTGCACACAAAGTGGCTATTGTAGGTTTCATTTCATTGTATTTAAATATTTAAATAATAAAACTTAAGCATGAAGATTACACTTTCATTTTGTAAAAGGCATTTGCCATATTACAACAATAATACGTTCTTCAAGAGCGTAATTACTCGATATGCGTCGACCGGCGTGAATAAATTCTCGGTACGGACTTTATTTTGTAAACAAATATTAATTACTTTATACAGTAACGTAATAGATTTATTTTATAATAATTTTTATAGAGCGGGTCCGTTACAAACGAGATAAAGAAAGATATAGAAGACTATTGGAGAGATAAAATTAACTTGTATAAATATGATGATGCAGATAATGGGAAACAGAAGTTTTACGTTTTATCAATGTTTCCTTATCCCTCTGGAATACTTCACATGGGGCATGTGAGAGTTTATACCATAAGTGACACTGTTGCTCGTTTTTATAGAATGAAAGGTAAATTTTATGAAGTAAGCTTAAGAATTAGAAAAAGCCATTTGGTATCTTAGAGATTGATCATTAATTTAGGATACAATGTCCTGCACCCAATGGGCTGGGACGCGTTTGGGTTACCAGCAGAGAATGCTGCAATCGAAAAATCTATCAGTCCAATCACCTGGACATATGATAACATCAAGAATATGAAAAATCAGTTAAACGTGATGAATTTGTCCTTTGATTGGGACAGAGAATTTGCTACATGCGATCCTGAGTATTATAAATGGACGCAAGAATTGTTTCTGATGCTATTTGAAAATGGCTTAGTTTACAGAAAAGAGTCATTTGTTAATTGGGATCCTGTCGATGAGACTGTGCTGGCAGAGGAACAAGTAGACGAGAACAACTGTTCTTGGAGATCAGGTGCCAAAGTAGAGAAAAAATTATTAAATCAATGGTTCATTAGAACCACAGCATTTGCCAAGTAAATATTGTTGTATTTCTAGTCATAGGAGCAGATATGAGCCTTACTTATTTATTTCTTTTATGCCAGGTCATTATTTGAAGGTTTAGACGATCCGACGCTGAAAGAATGGAAAGACGTTAAGAAAATACAACAAAATTGGATACGCGAATGTAATGGAACTAGCTTCGAATTACAGTTGATAGGAAACATTCCCAACTATCCAAAGACACTAAACGTTTGGACCAGTTGTCCAGAATTTATCGAGCATGCCAAGTTCGTTGCGATATCTCCAAGTAGTTTATTGAACAGATCTGAATACTGCCAAGATGTGGCGGAAGGGATCAAAGTGATCAATGCCAAAGTACTAAATCCGTTTAACGGAAACGAACTCCCGATATTCGTAACGGACAAACTACCATTTGAAGAATTTCGAGACACTTATCTTGGTATACCTGCCGCCTCGATGGACGACTACAAATTCTCTGAAGTAGTCGGGATCGAGTATCAAAGGCATTCCATAAGGAATTACGAAGAACAGCAGCTGAAACTTACAGAAGTATTGTCTAAAGCGAGAAAGTGGAAGATAGGTGGATATCCCGTTAGTTCTAGATTGCAAGATTGGTTAATATCTAGGCAAAGGTATTGGGGTACACCGATTCCAATCGTTCACTGCTCGAATTGCGGTATTCAACCAGTTCCACGCGACCAGCTGCCTGTGGCTCTACCAGATTTAAAATTCTCGTCTGTGGATAAAAAGTGTACATTGAGCATGGCAAAGGACTGGCTAAATACTTTGTGTCCGAAGTGTGGAAGCCAAGCGACTAGAGAATCCGATACAATGGACACGTTCGTAGACAGCTCGTGGTACTATCTGAGATACATCGACCCGAAAAATAAGGAGGAAATGTTCTCCACTGACAAGGCAAAAACGACGTTTCCCGTCGATCTGTACGTGGGTGGAAAAGAACATGGTATGAATTCTTTTTAAACAGAAAATATAAATTCGAGAAATCTAGAATTAATGGTATTATTTCAGCGACGCTGCATCTGTACTATGCGAGGTTCGTGAGTCACTTTTTACACTCGAAAGGGCTTCTACCCAGCCAGGAACCGTTTAAGCAACTGCTGGTACAGGGTATGGTGTGTGGCATGACGTATCAAGTGCAGAGTACAGGGAAATATCTGAGAGCAGATGAAGTGGAGGAGAAGGACGGAAAATACGTAGAGAAAAGTACCAGAGAACCAGTGATTGCGTCATGGGAGAAAATGTCTAAGTCGAAACACAACGGAGTCGACCCCGTTGAAGTGTTGAACGAATACGGGATCGATACGACCAGGCTCTTCATATTGGCCGACCACGCGCCGATCTCGGACAAACATTGGAGCAAGGAGACTATGCCGGGAATATTAAATTGGCAAGAACGCTTGTGGAGGACTGTGACAAGTTTTACAGAGTATCGCAACAGCGTGACCTTGGAGGAGCTTCATGCGGAACCTACCGATCCGAAATTTGCGAAAGACGACGACTACATGTTCGACAGTAGAAATTATTTCTTAAAGACAGCGACGTTCAATATAATCGAATCTCAACAACTGAGCGTTGCGATTTCGAGGATGCAGGGGCTTACAAACAGTTTGCGCAAAGTGAGCACAGAGTGTATGCAGAAGAGCCGTGAATACGAACGCGCACTAGCAGTTCAGATCATAATGCTCGCACCGTTTGCACCGCACTTTGCTTCCGAATTGTGGAGCGCCTTTTGTGCAGCGAAACATCATCTAATGAGTGAAGATGAAGTGGATTTAGGCATGGACGTGATGGAACAAAAATGGCCTGAAATAGATGAGAATTACAACATGACGTTGGAGGTCAGGGTAAGTCTAAAATAGTCATTATTTTATTGGTATTATATACAAATTTGTCTTATGAACAATTTATCTATTACATTGTATATTATTGTAGGTAAATGGTGCGATTGTGACAAAAATCAAAGTGCCCAAGCATGAATTGGACAGATTGTCACTCGAAGCAGCTCTTGACTTGACGGAGAATTCTCGGGACGTCCAGAAACGATTAAAGAACCGTAAGATCGTCGAGTCTAAACTTCTTTCAAGGGAAGGCTGCGATTCAAAAATATTGATCTTAGCAAAGAAACTTTCAAAGAGCATCGCGACATAATACTACGTCAGGTAAGACAAATGAAACTCAAATGAACATTGTAAATACTAGATCATCACGTAATATTCAATTTGTACATAAAGACACTTGTTATGTAAATAAACATTTTCAGCAATATTTAAAGAGCACAGTTAATATATACACTCCCAGAGAAAAAGGTAGCACACTTGTGAATATCTTTTTCTCTGAGAACAGAGATAAATATCAAAGATCTTACCCAATATTATATTCTCCTGCATAATCATTATGCGGTATGGTTTCCAACAATTTGATGTAATCTTCAGGTAACTGACTCTCATATGCACCTTTCTGTATTGTTTCCCTGTCAGGGAACAATGCACAATTATATAAACTCCAAATAAATTGTTTAAATGATGTAATTATGTAAAAAAATGTAACTAACAAGTACAATGGCGAAGGTCTTCTGCATTGTGGCAGTGAGCTTAACTTGACATGTTCATCTGGGTTCTTGCATTGCTGGTACACTCTGCATTTTAATATTTTGCCAATGGGGGTTTCTATGTCGACCATCAAAGGGAAATATAATTTATTTGCTACTCCTTCTTGTTCATCTAACGTGCACATATTGCACTCGTCCAATTCCCAAACCGCTCCCCAGACGACGTAATTCTCTGTTGGAACAATTGTTGCTGAACATCCACCCCATCGTTTTGAATATGTTAAAAAATCGAGCCTGTAATCCTGATGCAATTCAGTACACGCACGAAAACTAATAATCGATTGACTAACGTAATTGAAAAAGATTTGATATGACAGGATTTGTTTGATCATATTCACCTTTAAAAAGCCTATGTCCTTCCGTACTGCAGTCGGATTGTTGATGTGTATTCTTTTCGTCAACATATTACTTCCGTAGGCGAAATATAAGAATTTATTTGACATATTCTTGATTGATTTACAAAAGAAATACGCAAAATAATTTGGTTTTCTCGGACAGCAGAAACAGGTTCAGATATATACCGTTCGTTATCAGTGCCGAGTATTTGTAATGTTTAATGATCACGAGGCATGAATAATAATCTGATTAAGTAAATACCCTTTGTAATCTCAAAAGGACAGATTGTCACTGTCATCACGAAAGCACGACGTAAATAATCGGAAGTATATCGAACGCTACAGTGTGTTAAAATCATGGGACCTATAGTGAACAATGCTTCCGACAAAGTGATGAATGAAATAATTAATCAATTAACCCTGAACTATCCCAGATAGAAAAAAATTGTATACGACCTTTCTTGTAGGTAATAGAAGTATGTACAACTTTTACCTGGAACATTTTTTAAAATTATCATTGTATCTAAAATTCATTAGTCTGACCGCAAAGTGTCGAACCTCGCTAAACAAGAAAAACAAAACCAAATTGAATTCTATGTTCTGCTTGAAATCGGGAGAATTCTGTTTAAATAGAAAATATTCATTCATAAATTTTAACCGACAAAGTTTTAAACCTATTTTGAAACACTCTTATTCTCAGTTTCTTACGATAAAATATAATTCAAATTCAAGAACTCTGCCTCTTTCTATTTTATACTGCTCGATATTTCCGGTTTTGCCAGAAATGACGTCGACGTCGACCAATCAGAAACAGTTCCGTTCACGTTCCATTCCATTCCTTCGTTCTTGTTCTTGCTTTCTTTCCCTTTCCGTTCAAGTCACTGGCACGACGTATATCGTACACCGTACACCATACGTGACCATACGGTTCGATATTTATTAAGATGAAGGTACGTATCTGGAAATATTACGTGGATCTCGACGGTATTGCATACAATATGAGTAATGAAACGTGCGCGACTTATAATTCTAAATATCGGCACACGTATGTTGTATAATCGGTGTAACGAGAATCCAGTGTCCACGTGGAACGCCGAGAAACCTAACCCATTTGTTCTATTATCGTTTCAGTTGAACGTTTCATATCCCGCGACGGGATGTCAAAAGCTGTTCGAAATCTCCGACGAACACAAGCTGAGAATATTTTACGAGAAACGCATGGGCGCCGAGGTGGAAGCTGACTCTCTAGGCAACGAGTGGAAGGGATACGTCGTTCGCATTTCTGGTGGCAACGATAAGCAAGGATTTCCCATGAAACAAGGCGTACTGACGAACGGTACGAATTCAATCGCAGTCAAGCGTTGTTAGGGAACATTTAATTGATTTTCGATGTTTCATTGTGACCACAGGGCGTGTACGTTTATTGCTGTCGAAAGGACATTCGTGCTACAGACCGAGACGTGACGGTGAGCGCAAGCGTAAATCCGTTCGTGGATGCATCGTTGACTCCAATCTTTCAGTACTTGCCCTGGTCATCGTTAAGAAGGGAGAACAGGTATTTAATTTAATTTAGTAAAACAATTTTTCTTTCATAACCCATGGTTCTAGGGTGTATCAAAGAGCTATTGTATCTTCTTGTGATACTATCGTAAACATGGGAGATTAAATTGATCGTTTTTTGATTTGAGGAATTGTATTTCATATACTTTTTCTCAGTGTACAAGCGATACACTGACTGAATAACTAGTGACAAACTTCTCAATGTATAAGAATCAATGCTAATAATTCTTTTTATAGCATATTCCAGGTCTGACTGACACAGAAGTTCCACGCCGACTTGGTCCTAAAAGAGCAAGTAAAATTCGCAAGCTCTTTAACCTAAACAAGCAAGACGATGTTCGCCGTTTTGTTGTGAAGCGCCCAGTACAAAAGGAGGGTAAACCACTGCGTCACAAAGCGCCGAAAATTCAACGCCTCATCACTCCCCTTACTCTGCAGGTAACCCACTCATTACTCTCTCATCTGTGTTTTCTTTGATTCCTCAGAAGCTAGACGGTGTGTGTATAATGGGGTAATTACTTTTACAGAGGAAACGCCATAGGATCGCTTTGAAGAAGAGACACACATTGGCTCGCAAGCAACAAGCAGCAGACTATGCCAAGTTGTTAGCGCAAAGGCAAAAGGAAGCCAAGAACAGGCGCCAAGAGGAACTGAAACGAAGACGCAGCGCTTCTATGCGAGATTCAAAATCTTCCAGTCAATCAGCGCCTACGGTTCAGAAGTAAAGGTAAACGAAGGAAATCTCGGCCATTAATACTAAACCCACCAGTTTTTACGAACCCATTTTTATCATAGTTGGTCACAATGATTAGTCCTTAAAAAAGATACTGCTTTTATAGTGATCATAAAATACCTTCCAATACCTTCTCAAGTCTACTTGAGATGTCATACTACACATTATTGCAGCACTTTACATTGTTCTTAGCTAGGTGAAAGCCCTTTCAAGTATGAAAGGTGACTCACAAATAATTGATTGATATCTGTATTACAAGTCATGAGTGGAAAATTGTATATTTATATAATAAACTATACATACGTAAAATATAAAGCACGAGTGTTAGATGATCAAATTTTTATCCGAATTTATAATTCGCGTATACTTCGCGAAACATGTCGCGGCAGTTTATTTTAACTTGAAGCTTTGCGCAGAGTAAGAAAACACCTGATAGTTTCCTATGCAGGCTGTATATTTCTTCGGGTGGAGGGCATAGCCTGTGATCCAGTATCGTCGGGACTAGTGTCTGAATACTGAAACCGATATTATACACGTCAGTTTATGTACTTTCAATAACATCGAGATAAATTATTTTTACCGTCTAGTAACGTCTTGTCCACCGAAGTCGTAATACTTCTGATTTTTATCAAATACTTGGCCTAAAACCATTACTGCGTCTACGTGAGCTTCTTCCATGATCTGAAATTAAACCAGTGGTTGAAATAATTCCTTCTACGTTATCTAATGATAATAACGAGTATGTATCATACTTTCGATTCGTATCCTGTGAGAAATCCCATTTCTCTGGATAGATTCAGGATTTTAGTACGATCGCCTTCACTCGCAGCGTAAATTACTTCGATGTACTTGTCCATAAATTGTTTATCATACTCTCTACACGCACCAAAATCGAGTAATACTAGCTAAAAATAATTATAAAATACAATTATTAGTATGTACAAGGGTAGATGGTATAGCAAGGTATTGGTACTAATATCTTGTATACAAACTTGTTTTGTATTAGTATTATAGAAAAAGTTCGACCAATTCGGGTCAGTTTGCATATATCGAAAAACAAATAATTCTTTAAGACATAAGCTCATTATTAATTTGCAGATGTGTTCCCTCGTCTCCATATCCATATCTGTGCATTTATCTACAGGGATTCCTTCTATCATCTCGGTGGTAAAAATTTGACTTGTAGATAAGTCATCTGGAAATACGAAATAAAGTTATTACTGTTCTACGCAGATTGACTATTTTTTTTCTAATTGATTAATTCACCTATTACTGCAGGGACGTAGTAATCTGTATAAGGTTCCATGAATTGTCTGTATTTCCTTGTACATTCGGCCTCTCTGACATAGTCCACTTCCCATGCAAGTTCTTTTTTTGCTACGTCTACTAAATTATCTATGAACATACCTTTCGGAAAAATGTTCCATACCTATAAAAGTTTACTTTTATGTACATTTACAAACTGTCAAGTACATTAAAAATAAGCTGGTTTGTACCTTCATCACGCCTACTAAGTTTTCAACGTCGCTTTGTATGCCTAGAGCTACGCCAGGGTATTGGATTTTAATTGCAACGTCTTGCCCATTTAACAAAGTACCATGATGTACTTGGCCTGTAATATGTGAAAAGTTATTGAAAATTTGCTTTATTCGACGACATTATACAACACAGAATTCATTTTTTGTAATTGAGAACTTCAATTACCAATGGAAGCTGCAGCAAACGGTCTCTCTTCAAAGGTAGCTAATTTATTTCTCCAGTCGTGGCCAAGTTCGCTAGCTAACACTTTCTCAACTTGCCACTTAGGCATAAAATCAGCGCTCTGTCTAACTCGTTCAAATATTCTTTGTAACTCCGGACTTATAATGGTCTCGTCTTGTATACTTAAAATCTGTCCAATTTTTAAAGCCGCGCCTATTGAGAAAGTATGCGTAAGTATTGATTACTTTAATGAAAATCTGTATAAATAGTGTTGAACTGCTTACCTCNCTTTATTCGACGACATTGTACAACACAGAATTCATTTTTTTTAATTGAGAACTTCAATTACCAATGGAAGCTGCAGCAAACGGTCTCTCTTCAAAGGTAGCTAATTTATTTCTCCAGTCGTGGCCAAGTTCGCTAGCTAACACTTTCTCAACTTGCCACTTAGGCATAAAATCAGCGCTCTGTCTAACTCGTTCAAATATTCTTTGTAACTCCGGACTTATAATGGTCTCGTCTTGTATACTTAAAATCTGTCCAATTTTTAAAGCCGCGCCTATTGAGAAAGTATGCGTTGATTACTTTAATGAAAATCTATATAAATAGTGTTGAACTGCTTACCTCTCACTTTACATAAAGTCGAAACTNTCAAAGGTAGCTAATTTATTTCTCCAGTCGTGGCCAAGTTCGCTAGCTAACACTTTCTCAACTTGCCACTTAGGCATAAAATCAGCGCTCTGTCTAACTCGTTCAAATATTCTTTGTAACTCCGGACTTATAATGGTCTCGTCTTGTATACTTAAAATCTGTCCAATTTTTAAAGCCGCGCCTATTGAGAAAGTATGCGTAAGTATTGATTACTTTAATGAAAATCTGTATAAATAGTGTTGAACTGCTTACCTCTCACTTTACATAAAGTCGAAACTATTCTTTCCGCATTCGCTTTAGTGAGAAATAAGCTGTCAAACGTATCTCCGAGACTTTGTTTCTTTAAGCCAAGTGTTCTACGCGTATATTCTGCGACTGTGCCAACGCCAAGACCGATTCCTAATGTTCCAAAGCTTACCATCCTTTCTAATCTAGTAGCTGGTACTTTTTGAGCTTTTGCATTTGGTGCAAGCTTTGAAACAATAATTATTTTATCAGTATATCAGCCTGTATAGTTTACATAAAACGTCTAAACGACTTACAGTTTGTTTCGGCCTGGCAGATGGTTTTGGTTTAACTTGAGGTGATGAGCTGCTCGAAGTCACTTTTGCATCTTCCGTCACTTTGTGTGCTACCGTTGCAGAATCAGAATTCGGTATATCTTCTTTTATGGTCTGACTCTTCATGGTCTTTTCGTGTTCTAATTCTAATCTTCTTAAAATTTCTTTCTCCCTCTCAGATAATTCAATCTTAGGTATCTCATTCTCCAGTGATATCGTTTCGATCTTTTCTTTCACAGTTGTATACTTCTTCAAAGGTTTCTCTTGTTTTTCTGTAATGTCAAGATTGGGTTTCCCGTTTGCTACGTCCATTTCTACTGCCACTTCTTTCGGATCTTTAGCAGGATTATAAACATGTAACTTGGTCTTGCCAGTTTTCACAGGTTCACTCAGATCTAATGGCATTCCAGTGATCTCTGCAGTTCTCAATTTCGCAAATTTGATTATGCCTTTCTCAACAACATTTATCCTCTCAGCCACTTCTCTCAATTCCTTTGCCACTTGAACCTGTGTATACATTATGCTATACAGAAAATTATTATTTTCATTCATGAGATTAATTTATGTTAGTAAACGCAGCATATGAAAAGCAGGGATGTTCGTTATTTGCTAACAGACTCATGTTATACCACAGACATTTACAAATGATTTTCAGTTTGTTTTGAAACTTACAGGAACCTTACTTGGTTTTACATTACTCAGTGTCTTAAAACAGTCTGTTGCACATTTCTCAGCATTAGCTTTCAAACTTGAGGTCTGTACAGCATGTTTAATGGTTTCTTCTTGATGCTTGATGAGAGCATCGGCTACTGTCTTGGCACCTCTCAGAATACCAATGACATCAGATATTCGATGTTGAGACATTTCTGTAACAGAATTTATTTACGATCAGAATAGTAGATGTTAATTTTTGCCAGGGCGTAAAACGAGTGAATTACATTATTTCCATTTTATGATTAATGCAAATATCTTTCCTGATTCTGAATAACATCGAATCGCTTTTCATAAGCTACATATAAGGAGCACGGTGACTTAAGAGAATTACGTACTCGTATATTAATGGTATCGGAACGCGCGTTTAAAATAAATGCAGACCTTGAAATGTAGGAGGAAGGTTATACAATAATGTCAGTACCACGTTCGTTGTTCTTTCTGTTTTTTCATATGAAACGAATGTAATTTTTATAACACAATAAACGGGACTGTTTTAATTACCTATTTCTTTCAGTTGATGCGATTATTTCGAGTATCGGAGACTTCGAAACATGTGTACAAAGTAAATCTTTGCTTCGCTTGTATATACGATGCACATAACGTAAGAAAGATTAATCTAATGTAATCGTTTCCTCTGAATTTCTAGGACACGTGTTTCCGTTTTATATAATTTGATTATATGCTATGATTTAGGAGATATTAATTGATCGCAGTCATTCTCAACGGCAGGTTATCTCGCATATGTATTTCCTTGTAATAAGTTTACTTGGAGGGGATTTTTTTTTTAATCTCACGTACTTTTTATTAACGATAGTTTGTATCAATCATGATTTAAGAAATTACAGAAATTCTACAATTTATTGAAACACCTTCAATTATATACGTATATTTGAGTTTGGCTCAAACAAGTTGCATATTACAAAAAGTGCATATTTTAAATTCACTTGCATTAAAACATCACAGAAATAATCATTTCACAGTGTAATTATTGCTGTAATATTATTTACGAACAGAAAGCTTTAAACCTTATTGTACTTTTATCAATATTTATATTTATATAAATTATCTTATAAGCTCTACAATAATTTTTTTATATACACAGTATATATTCTTCTCTCGTTGTACCTTTACGCAACTACGAAAACAAAAACAGAAATATTTATTATACAACAAGTTCTAATCACTTCTTCAGTGATTTTATTAATAAGAACTAGAGGCATCCCCTATCAAATGATTATTAATATGTTCACACACGCTGAGGTAGTCTCAATGAATAAAAGTAACACAGGCGACTGTTACAACTACATATACAAATACGAATGGAAATATTTATAAAAATCCCATTTATTTTAAGCGTAGATTTAATATACAGAGTGGTCGACCATTACCATTACCACCTCGATTCTCATTATTATCAAACGTAGCAAAGAACGTTTATATATGATGATGAAAGGTGATGCCAAGCTTCATCGACCTATTTAAAAAAATGTTAATAATCTTCGTATCTCTTCTATGCGTCAATTCACAAAATAGCTTACAACACCAGAATCTGTTTCCCTCAAAACCATTCAACTTTACCTAAACATTCTTTGCTACGTACAATAACAATGATGAAAAGCGTGATGATAACATCTGGTGGACCGCCTTGCACATATACAAATACCTATACATATATATTATAGTATACAGGATTCTTAGACTTGGAAAATCTGTAAAGCTCCTTTGAAACTATGTTTCATCTCCTTTGTTTACAATCTTTAACGTTCCTTGTGATTCTAATATTCATTAAATTTATATGCAAAGTGAGACCACCTCAGAGGGTTTAGTGTCACGTTCTAAAAAATAGTTGTAACAAGAAAATTAAATATACAACAAAGTATTCAGCACGGCGAGTCAACGCCCATTTAGAATTAAATAACATTCGGTTGATCCGGGATAAGAGACGCGAAAAATGTACTGAAGAACGTCCAAGTGAACGCGAGCGCACCGGGTCGCTCCTCTTCGTGTTCCTCGTTCGCGTTTGTCCTCGCCTCTGCTTGTATGGTCGGCACTGGGCCGTTTTGCTGTTGTACCACAGGCTGATGAGCTGCTACTTCGTTTTGCAACATTTGATTGTTGTTCTCCATCCGATCTACTCTGGCATTATTGTTTTCAGGTAAAAGAATCGGCTGCACCCGGAAGAAACCACCCTGATATCTGTAAAACGTTAATCTCGTACATCGTCCCTCTTCATGCCTATGTGTATATATAAGTTTAATAATAATTATGTGACTTACAAATACATTGCAAAACCAAGAAACGTGACAATAAGAAATCTTAGAGGGGATGAATAAAAGTACACTATAGTGAAGAGAACAATAATTCTGGACAACATGTACGAGACGTCTAGCCAATCCCTGTTAAATGCACCATCTTCCCCGGCACCGTTATTCCCGCCATTGGCATCGGCTTCTTGAATAGCAGGTTGTTGTTGTTGTTGTTCATCACCCACATTGTTGTTATTGTTCAAATTATTTGTATGTAAATTTTGAACACTGTCATTTGTATTGATATTCATTTGCTGAACGTACGGAATGCTGGTCTGTAATTGTATTCCCTGGGCTGCCATCCTATTACAATGTGTATGTTATAAATGAACATGTTGATCATTTCTCAAAGCTAACGAAGGATATATTGGCTTAGCTTACAATTGCATGTACTGAGTGAAATAATGAGTGTATGCCTGTTGCATCCATGCCATTTGTTGACTGTTCCTCGGGTCGAAATATTGTGTAGAATACAGTTGCGCAGAAGTATGCTGCACCGCGACATTGTTCATGTTCTGACTCTGATTTTGTACATTATTCGTGCTATTTAGTCTGCTTTGCTCCGTCGTACTTCTTGCAGTGACATTTGTATTTTCCATGGGTTGGCCAATCACTGTTTTGTTTGCAGATGTCTTTTGCATGGCACAGACTAAGTGAACTATGTAGGTTTGTATCTCTTGCCCATCGCATTGCCTTAGTACATCTTTCAAGCACGTAGAATCATTTAATAATTGCCCCGAATATATGAGTTTTTGACTTGCCCGTTCCTAAGGACACAAATCATTTATTAATCTCTGTTTATATGTCACATGGTATTATAACAAGTGGCAGACTTAATGTAAATGTTATTTTACTGCTGATAATTTAATCGTTCTCAATTACAGCTGGCAAAGAATAGAACGTTATCTCTAACTGATAACAAAAATTAAGTATGTTTCAGTCTACTTCTGCACGATAGAAGACTCGAGAAAAATATATTAAACGAAAAATGCTCGTAATACTGTATGTACTTTCAAATACAGGTATCGTTGATCGTATGTTGCTTTCACCAGAGATCAACAGTCTGCGACTTTCACAAAATTTCATACGACAGAATTGGCGCAAAAAAAGGGGTACACGGAGCGGAACTCACTGGTTTATTAGGATAAACGTCGGACAAGTGTTCTTTTAATTGGCCAACGGTCCACCCGATATCACAGTTCACAATTTGATCTTTAATCTGCTGATTCGGCGCCTTTACTATTACCCTTACGGCCGTTCCGTCCATTATCGAAAAAAATGTTTCTCCTTTGGACCTCGTTCGATCAGCTGTTCCCACTGTCAATTATGCACACGTACACGACAGACAGTATTACATATATTTAATTAACGATGCTACCGAGGCGAGCTTGCGATATCTCTTTCCGCGTTCTTGAAATTTTAAACCGCGTTGTTTCGCCTGTCAGATCGGCTCGTCTTACGATAATTTATTACGTTTATTTGTTGTGCCGCGATTAGGACGAACTCATTGCTGACGCAGGAGCGCGTTTCCGTAATCCGTAACAGTGACACGAACGGATATTTAATTGCCAATATATTTTTATAAGCGTCACTAAATGGAATCACATATTTGGCGACTTATCATTGGTCGGAGATTACAATTTATTTATGGTTCGATGCGAGCCGATCTTCAAGTAAATTTTTCCTTTGGCCACGCGCTCATGAAAACTGCATCGTCGCATCTGCAAATTTGGCGGCAACGTAGTTGGCAATCGTCACTCGACTCTTTTGAAGTTCTCGTTAGTTTATCACTTTATCAGTTATTATTTGAACTGTGTTTGTGAATAAACGTTAAATGTAATGAAATGTACGTATTATTTCATTTATTTCTGTGCTGTATCTTATATCTTCAATGCTGTCATTTAATTGTTTTATTAGATGTTTCGATGTGCAATTAACGTCAGCCAGTAAATAAGAGTGTAAACACAAGTTCAACTTGTCAAATATACAATGTATAATTGCATAGCAAATTTACAATTGTTGTTATTTTAAATTCATTCCATTAGTTAGTTCAAAGAAATATTTCTACCTGTATGAAGCACTGGTATTGGTTTTGGTACTAATCACAACATATCGGTGTAGCATTGTTTACTTTTAATATATTTTTAACACAATTCTTTTTTGCTATNCGGCCACGCGCTCATGAAAACTGCATCGTCGCATTGCATCTGCAAATTTGGCGGCAACGTAGTTGGCAATCGTCACTCGACTCTTTTGAAGTTCTCGTTAGTTTATTACTTTATCAGTTATTATTTGAACTGTGTTTGTGAATAAACGTTAAGTGTAATGAAATGTACGTATTATTTCATTTATTTCATTATTTATATCTTCAATGCTGTCATTTAATTGTTTTATTAGATGTTTCGATGTGCAATTGACGTCAGGCAGTAAATAAGAGTGTAAACACAAGTTCAACTTGTCAAATATACAATGTATAATTGCATAGCAAATTTACAATTGTTGTTATTTTAAATTCATTCCATTAGTTAGTTCAAAGAAATATTTCTACCTGTATGAAGCACTGGTATTGGTTTTGGTACTAATCACAACATATCGGTGTAGCATTGTTTACTTTTAATATATTTTTAACACAATTCTTTTTTGCTATAGGGTTCCCACGAAATCTACGAGTAGTAGCTCGAGGAGGTCTTCTGTGAGTAACTCTTATAAAACAAATAAATCAAATTAACATCGATCATTTTCCATTTTTAATCATATAATTTTTTTAATAATACAATTCTTTTGTAATTAAAATCGTCTGGGTTTAACTAGCAACTTAATGTAGCATGCTCAAATTTAACGGCTTGATTTATAATTTTGGAACATCGTTACATAATTACTTTTATAACAATAGATACTTAAGACTCCTAAGCCTCGTCAACCTCTGCAAAACTTAAATTTCGATAAATCGTCCAACGAAAGTAGTCCTGCGACGGTAACGACAAAGATTAAACGACGCGTCAGTTTTGCAGAGAAGAAACATGTAAAGTGAGTTGGACACTTATTGTGCATAAGTTAATAGAGAGATTTGTTCCATACAGCAGAATTAATGCATAGCAAAATTTATTGTACAGAGAATTTTGTAATTCCGTCGACCAGGGAACTGTATGGGACAATACATATGAGGAACACGATTTAAGTAGCTTTGTTAAAGTTCCATGCGGTTCCAATGAACAACAATTTGAGGATAACAATGTGTACAAAGAGAGTATTTCAATTCATAGAGAAGCGAGTAATGTGCAATTTTCTTGCAATGATTCAGTCAAGGAAGGCGTGAACGTAGAACAGATTAATTTATATGTTAAAGATGTAGTTGAAGATACAAGATATCAAAGTGAAGTAGGAGGGGCTGCATTGCCAGATCGATCTCGTGATATTCAAGAAAATGAAAATGTTTGCTCAATTGATTTGCAGCTTAAAAGTAATACATGTATATCTAGAAGCATTAGCGTGTATGCGGATGGGGCTGCAGGGATGTTAAGTGAAGCAGTAGAATTATCTCAGTCACGTGTACATAACTTTGTTTGTAATAAAATAAGCAGTAAATCCGTTCAGGGTAAATTCATGGAATTTACTCAAGGCACTTGTAATAATGAGTATTCTGATGTCAATTGTATTGAAAATAATAGAACAGAAGATGCAGTTAAAGATAAATCAATAAATGTACAAAAGCTTGATACAGTAGGGGCAGACGTAGTTCAAGACATATCAATGGAATTTACTACTATTGCATCGACTAATGGCAAGAGTAATGCAGAAAGAGACGTGGACAGGAATAGAGATGAAACTAAACGAATTGATACCTCAATGGAAATAACTGCAGCACTACCAAGTGTTCCTTGCATTTTGCAATCAGATTATAATGAAATGAATTGTCGTTCTACGAATTTATTGCCAGAGGATAAAGAAAATAGAACCATAGTTCTCAATGATTCAATGGAATTCACTGAAGTTCCTCAGAAATTACAGAGATCAACAGTAATACAGAAAACCCCATTGAATAAATATAATAATTTGGCTCAGGATGAAATAACTAAAATATTAAATATGTCTATGGAAATGACTGAGGCAGTTCCAGTAAACGTAAATTTTATGATCAAAAACCGAGACAGAAGTGAAGCAAGTTTTAGTAATAACTTTAAGAAATTGAAATATGACCCAGAAGTGTATGATACCGTTAAATTTGATGAAACAACATATTGCAGTGATGAATCAATGGAATTTACTACAGTTGTAACAACATCACCAAAATCTACAGAAGAGACTAACTTAGAATTACCTAATAAAGACACTCAACGTTTATGCGCTCTTATTGCAGTAGATTCAGACGAAATTAAACCAGCATCAGAAAAAACAGTAGTGTTTCCAAATACGTCCATGGAGATTACTGAAGCAGTAATAAGAGGACGAAATTTTACTCCGATGGAAGATCTGATGAGATGTGCAAACTTTGTTAGTGAAGCTGCAAGGACATCGGTCCCGCAAGTAAATCTACAAAAATCTATGGAAATTACGGAAGCTGTAAGGGGAATTCGGGCTCCTGATGAAATAGATTTATTGAAATCTATGGAACTTACAGAAGCTGTAAGGAAAGTGCAACCGCTTGTTGAATCAGATCTTCTATTGAAATCGATGGAAATTACGGAAGCTGTACCAAGACTTCGAACTCTTATTCGAGAAGATCCACAGCAATCAATGGAACTTACAGAAGCTGTAAGGAGAGTGCAACCGCATGTTGAATCAAATCTTCTTTTGAAATCAATGGAATTTACAGAAGCTGTACCAAGATCTCAAACTCTTACTCGAGAAGAGGAGCTACAGAAATCTATGGAATTTACAGAAGCTATAAAGAGAGTGCAACCGCATGTTGAATCAGATCTTCTATTGAAATCAATGGAATTTACAGAAGCTGTACCACGACCCCAAACTTTTACTCGAGAGGAAGATCCACAGAAATCGATGGAAATTACAGAAGCTGTGAGAAGAGTAGAACCATATGTTGAACCGGCAACTCTATTGAAATCAATGGAAATTACAGAAGCTGTACCACAACTCCAAACTTTTACTCAAGAAGAAGATCCACAGAAATCGATGGAAATTACAGAAGTTGCAACAAGGCTTCGAACTCTTATTCGTGAAGAAGATCTACAGAAATCGATGGAATTTACAGAAGCTGTACCACGACCCCAAACTTTTACTCGAGAAGAAGATCTACAGAAGTCTATGGAAATTACAGAAGTTGCAACAAGACTTCGAACTCTTATTCGTGAAGAAGATCTACAGAAATCGATGGAAATTACAGAAGCTGTACCACGACCCCAAACTTTTACTCGAGAAGAAGATCTACAGAAATCTATGGAAATTACAGAAGCCGTAACAAGACTTCGAACTCTTATTCGTGAAGAAGATCCACAGAAATCGATTGAAATTACAGAAGCTGTGAGAAGAGTAGAACCGTATGCTGAATCGGAACTTCTTCTAAAATCAATGGAAATTACAGAAGCTGTGAGAAGAGTAGAGCCACATGTTGAACCGGAAACTCAGTTGAAATCAATGGAAATAATAGAAGATCCGATTAGTGTGGAAACTCGTGTTCAAGAAGAAGATTTACAAAAATCTATGGAAATCGTTGAATCTGTAATCCCAGAACGGAGTCCTGTTCGCACAAAGGATGCAGATTTAAATTTACCTACAATTGAAAGGCCATTAGAAATGACTGCAACCAGGGGTCTTACAGATGTTTCGAATTTCGAGGAAAATAATGCTACAAATTTCGATGCAATCTCAAACAAACAAAATTGCAATGTATATAAAAATTTAGAAAATGATGTCGCAGAAAAATCTGCTTCAATCGAAATCCAGACTTTCGCAAATAATAAACCTAGCATGGCCTTGCATGAGTCAATGCAGCTAGAGAATTGTGCTTCAGCTTTAAAAACAAGTAATGCAGATGTAGCTTGCGCAGCACTTAACTCCGCGTCTTCTGCAAATTCGGAGATTATGATACCTGAGCTTACCCTAACTAAGTCATCGAAACGAAGAACATACGTAATTAAACCATTAATTAATAATCGTACTTTTACAGTCAATAGCAGTCGGAATAGTACAAATGCAGAAATTGACAGTGACATAAATATTAAAGAAACAAGTGTTTCTCAAGGTGATATACAAAATTCGCAAAATGATGAAGATTATGATATAGAAAACAGTAAAGTATTCATAACTAGTAATTTTGAAGACATAGAATCTATCAAACAGCCTTCATTTACCTGTTTGAACGATTTGTCAGATACACCGATGGATATTAATGAGGGTGAAGAAATGCAAGAAGTAATTTCTTTACCGAAAGATAATGATAATGATCATGAAGATGCTTCGAAAGTCGAGCATCAAGGAGCGAATGTATTAGAAAACATGTCTCAATTGCAAACATTTTCAATAAAAAATGCATCTGCTAGCAATGCTCTAGATAGTTCAAAAATTGAACAAGAAATTCGATTAACGGAGGTCGATATAATTCAGAAACCTCAATTATTAGATAATGGAGATAATAATGCGGACATTCAAGCTTTGGAATGTTCGTCTTCAGCGATAAACAGCAATGAGAAGTCTCCTCCTAATAGAGAACAAAATCTGCGACCCTCATGCACATTAAATTCTAAATTAGAAAATCGAAATGAAATACGTACCTCGCCAAAAATCATTGCTATGCACGAAAGTGAATCAAAAGAAAGTAACGATGAGCCATATGAAGCAGATGATGAACATCCACCACATTCGCTTTTCGTGGAAGAGAATGTTATACGCAAGTTGAAAGTCTGTGCGAAGAGGTAAATTAATGGGTCTAGTTGGGGATGAGATCAAGTTGAGTATGTGCTCACGAATTCGAGTCAGTTTTAATAAACAAGTTTCATCGCATGGTTTAATGATTATATTATATGATTACATTAATGTACTAATTTTGTACAAATCGAAATCGATCCTCGGAATGAGTACTTACAATTTTCGAGAAAATATTTATTTCCGTTTATCAAAGTATTCGTGAAGAGTTCCAAACTATTTGACACAGATTCAACTGTACTTAGGAGTTCCGTTTCTATTTTCCGAAGTACTTAGCGACAGTTAGAATTCAATTAAATTTCGAATCCGTTCTTGAAATACTTGGTCCCATCCCTGGGTCTAGTACTTCGATTGTTCCAATGTAGCAAATAATACAAGATTATTTTTAGCGACGACATTATTTGGGAAGTGTTCTATGAGGATCTCGATCAGAAAAAGTTGTTCGTAATCGGTTTTATATCGTGTTCATTATTAGTAGTAATATATCTGCAGGAACGTTGTAATTTCCGGTCTATTAAAGAGATTAAATTAATATCTCGCTTACCAGGTAAGTCTAAAGGGTATTCGTACAAAAATTAGAATTTTGGGGTTTAATGTAATTCCTCTATTTCCATTTGTCAGAGGATGCGGACGTGTTAATAAGTATGGTTCATCGGCTACTGATAGAAAAAATAGACACCGCGCAGTTGCTGTCTCGTTTCAGTGTTTACGACGATATTTTACCATTGTTGGATTACATTTCGAAAGAAGTAAAAGTAGTCATGGATTTCATGTTTGATTTGAAACGATTGGAAAGTCTGAATTTAATGGAATTCACACGCGATAGGTATAAATTCATAAGAAGAGTCTATCACTGTTTTGCTTGGCTACAATACACGCATCTTACTTTTATTTTACATTATAGCGTATCCTTTGTATCACGAACGGACAGGAGAAATATTATATTAAAAGTTACAGTAAACATTAGACCGTTTGAAAAAATTGGACCTGAGGATGTTTCGGTCCACTCTCTCTTCGGTTCCCTGAGGTCAGTTTCAAGTTGTTGCGGATGATATTAACGAACTACTTTACCATAATAATTGAACCATTTTACAGAGACAATAATGGTCTTAAAAAGTTGATAACGAACGTGAAAAGGGACCATAAGTTTTTGAGGAGATTCATACAGGACGTGAACTCCTACATATGCATAGAAGAGGATTTTCTTAGTCAAATGTAGAAAAAAGGACAGATATCGCAAAAACGAGATGCAATACATACGATTAAATATGTGTACAATGGAATTCTAATAATTTAATTTTATTGAAGACACCGTGGTAAATTGTATATTTTTTATAAAGAAGATGTAAAACGTTTTATATTTTTCTAGCAATGTCGTATGGGCAATAAAATTGCGATTAAGATCTTTTTCAAACGAGCGTACATGCCGTTGCAGTTTCTTCGTGTACCCGCGCGGAAAAGTGTAGGGACGTAAACGTTACAAGTACAGGTCGATCAACTAGTTCTCCGATGCAGCCGGTTTAGCCGATTCAGCTTTTTGTGCAAGCATTTGCGGTCCTTTCGATAGTAGGTATCGTGTGAACAGCAGCCTTTCGCAGAAACGTATGACTTTCCGCGACTTGTTCTCAGGAAGTAACCGCCGTAGATAATTACGGCAATAATATTTTTTTCCATGTATCATTTACAAGTACATAATAGAAACATCTTTATGAGGTGTAAAAGAACATTTAATGCGTTTGGGGGCCTTCCACTAAGGAACGATAACTCTTATTATTTTTTTCTGTTCAAGCGTCTCCGAATAATTTTGTTAAGCGTAAGAGTGAATTACGCTATTCAGTAATACTGTTCAGTCCTACTTTCAACTTAATACGTTATAAACACACGGCTCGTTAAAGAAGTCAAACTTTCTTTCACCGTGGCAACGCCAGTCCTACTTGCGTGGGCGTGAAGGCCCGGTTTTACGTGATTTCGTAACGTCCACAGACCGATTTCCAGTATCAAAAAGCGTTTTATGAAGATCCTGCAGACCTTCGGAGTCCCATCACCTCTCTCCCCCTCTTATATGAGACGAGACCCGATGACATACGCGCACCATTTGTGGAATTACTGGTAGACCAATATACTAATCGAAAATCAACGTTTAAATAAAAAAGCGTAGATTTTGTAGATTCAACGTGTTGAATATAATTTCTTAGCGTGTGTCTTCAACGTTTCCAGGCCTCCATCCCCGGATTCCTCGAACGACGCCTACGAAAATTCTATTTCCGGAACTTCCTACACTGTCGTTTCCTAGTCGTACCTGTGTTCTATCAAACATGAATGAAGAATCATTAAAAGTCGCCGCGATCATCGAACGGGGACGCGGCGGATTCGAAAACGCCGCGAGAGCTGGTTGCGTGAGGATCTGGTGAATAGCACGCGGCTCGGTTCCGAGGTATACGTGTCCCGTGGAACGAGACGAGAGCGACGAAGGTTGACGGAGGAGGACAACGTCGACGGAGCGCGCAACCTGTAGCCTGGTTCGGTGACGTGCGTCGGGGCCCGACGATACCTGCTCGCGGGACTATGAGAACGCGGGGCAGCAGCGGCGAGCCGCGGGAGCAGCAACAGCAGCGGCGTGCAAGTGGGCGTAGGGGCCAGGAGAGAGAACGTCGTCCCGTGTTCCATACATGGCTATGCTATGTGAAAACGAGAGACACAGAGAGACGGACGCACCGGCGGCGTCCCCACCGCGTGGACACGGCGGAGGCGACGTTTTCTCGGCACGGGTACCCACCGCATGCTTGGCGAACAGTGTGTGCCAGCACAACGTCGTCGTACGACCGTTCCTCATTCCGCTTTATAAACTTTACTCTTCGTAATCCCTTCGTGAGAGATAAGTGCGACTCGAGGAGGTGCAATCGCGCGGGGACGGTGTCACGGGATTTCGGAAAAGGGAGCTGCAGTCTCAGAAGATGTACCCGCGAACACGTCACTGGCGTGGGTGTTCCTGTTCCTCTCGCTTATTTTGAATCGAAACTCGCGGCAGACAGCGTGGTCCGCTCGTACGACGCGGTTTCAAAGCTCGCACCGGGTCCGCGCCTATGGCTCTGTGACAGCTCTCTCGGTTTGGCGAGCGTGCGATTGGTCCGCTCGTGCTTCACTCACGCCGTTTACGAGTGTGTGTTGCCTGTGTGCAACAGGCAACGTGGGTTGGATGCGTGAGTGCGCCTGCGTGAGTGCTACGACGTACCACCCGCGTGTGCGTGAGCCGCGCGTGAAGAGAAGCCGCAGGGGCCGCAAAACCCGGATCAAAGGGACACACATTGCCATAGGTAGGTGTACATCTGTATACGCATATACGTAGAGATCTCTGACAATGAGCCTCGGAGGTGGACGTAATCTTGGTCCCCCTCGTAATACCCATCCCTCTGATGAGACCCGTAACGCGCTTAACATGATTTTCATTCAATACTTACTTACTCCGAATTATAAGTCAGAAATTGTAAACGATTGTAGATATGATGCAAATTTAAGTATTCAATATTATATTTAATTGAAGTTACAGTTCCTTTTTTTTTTACAGTTTTTTTTGTAAATTAATTTTATTCATTTGTTTGTAGTCGATGAAGAGATATTGAGAACCTTTTTAAATTGATTGAAAAACGTAAAACAGAAACGGGCGCTCGTAGAGATCCATTCTTTCTAGAATTGTACACGAGCCTATGAAGTTTTTTCACGAATACATTCTTGCTATATCTGTCTGCTGTTTTTCGACGATCGTTTTTAGCATCCCACGAAGACGAAAACCAGTTTCACGTCCGGAGACGGACGTTGGCGAATCGTGATACGAAAGAAAGAAGGAATCGCTCAATCGATGATCATGCTTCTTCCAAAGACGTTTCTCCCGGAAAGGTCACTGTCTTTCAATTGCGGCTACACGCATACCCGTGTCCGGCGCGTCCGCACCGGCGGCCGTTTTCTAATTTATTTTCAAGACTCAGTTTTCTTCGATTGCCCAACGGTGAACGAGGGAAAAAAAGGTGTCTCATTAAAAATACTACAGCCTTGTCTCTTAATGCGTCTGCATCCCACGTTTCACCTGGCGTGTCTCTGTCGTTTCCATTCTCTTCATCCGAGTGAAGGGTTCCTCGCCGGATCGCCGCGATCTCTCCCCTTTATCGATATTACTTTATCTCCTTCATTTCGTCTTCTGCTGCTTCTGAGCACGTTCTCGCGCCGCCTTCTCCGCGGCTAAATATCTGACCCTCCTCCTGCCCATCGGCGTCCGATTTTCAAACTTCGTGAAATCGTTCAGTATCTTCGGCTTGGGGTGCGCGTAGTTCAACAGCTCCTCCATTATTTCCGACTCGTGCAACGGCTTGAACTTGAGCTTGATCCGGCGTCGAAGATTTAGGACGTTCTCCACGGCGTTTTTTATAAATTCCAGCGGAATGCCCACGGACATCTTCGCCAGCGCGGATACGTCGATATTGCGATCGACTCCGTGATACCTCATCAGCAGATCTTTGTAAAACATGTACAGCGTGTTGTAGTCCGTGAGTGGAATCATTATGAACTTGTCGTGGATCCTGATGAAGGGTCTTGTTGCTTTATATGGTTCCGAGGAGGTCGTGAGAAATAGGATCTGAAAAGTATCACGTTCCGATGAGATCGAACGACCATGGCAAAAATCCGTGTAGCCTATATTCTTTAGAAAGTAGCTAAAGACTCCTTGGGCGAAAATAATATCTAGCAATTGAATTGAACAGTTTCTGCAACAGTTGCGATTAACTTAGCCGACTAGGACTAGTCGATCTAGTATGATGTACGTGGCGTCTGTTAATTTAATATTGTAGGATTTCTACGCCAATGAGTAACAGTATCGGTCCGGAATCACCGGACGTTCTGAATCCTACGTTAGCTCGGTAACCACCTACGTTCCGGTTGTTCGGTAGGAGGTGTTTCATTGATGGCCAGCACCGAACGATCGGGACTGTTGGAGAAAGAGAAAGAGGGGAACGCTGGCTTATTGAGCCGGTTCATTCATATTGGTGAAAGAGTCGAAACAGGAATAACAAGAATTTCATAAAGTGGGCGCTACCAGATCACCGGCTTTAATTCCACGCCAGTTTAGGCGAGCCACTCTCTGCCGCGGTTGCGACACCGTCTGCTCTTTTTAAATAAACTTTCAGGAAACGGACACCTACATCTCGACCAGATTTTTAAGATCAGATAATTAATCCTTTTATCTCGAGTCACCTGATCGCCACGTTTGATTTTCTTCACCAGCCTAGGAAAGTATCGCGCGAATCGTTTCGGCCTCAACAGCTTGTCCTCCGCAGACAATTTTTTCCCCCACGGCTTCTCGCCGTTGTCGATGAAGATCACAGAAGGAGCGAATTCCCGGGCTACCTTCGCAATCTTGTTGATCAGATTACGTTCGTTCCTCCGTCCCGTATATTTGTCCACCAATCCCGACGGTGTCATATCAATTAACAGCGCACCTACCTGTTTTTTTTTCACTTTTAGATAATTGAAAATTCTTTTCGGAGGAATACAGTGAAGAGAGGTACCTCGGAGCAGATAGCGTTCGCCAAGAAGCTCTTCCCGTGTCTCGGGTGCCCGCAGATGCAAGCGGCTCGGGTCAACGGCGCGACTTGATGAATCTCTCTCGAGCTGAGGGGCAGCACGCAGTAGTTCATCACTGTTTGCTTCACCTCGCCCATTCGATACTTGTACTCTCGGAACTCGCGACCGGCTTCGTAATTTTGATACGAACGATCGCCGATCCAGTCGTTGACGCAAGTCTCCGGATAACTTTTGATGATATCAGCTCTGACCAATTCTTTGAAAATATCTTCGGAGGCAACGTCTCCCAGCGAGTCTCGTTTCTTCTTTTTTCGTTTGCCTCTACGCCTCTTTCCTATGTCAATTTTTAAACGAGCTCAACGTTGGGAAAAGATAATTGATTGGCGAGAAAACTGGAAGCCTTTCCCAAGTTGAAATCGTTGCGCGTGCACGCCTACTACGGTTGCTATAAAAGGGCCAGTTTAACGTGTGGCAATAGTCATGTTAATCGAGTAATTATACCGCGTTTATTATTTTCCACGCAGATTCCCATGGCGAAATTTTCAGATGTTAATTGTGAGAAATTCAACAATTATGTGGATCCTTCAATGATGGATTAATGTACAAAATGGTTTAGATTTTCGTCATTAGTATCAAATGTAAACGAACCACCCTGTACATTATCAAATATTCTAATAGTACGTAATATTTTGAGAATACCTTCTTTGGGTATCTCCAGTGTCTTTTCATCGGCTTTGAAGTCCTTCTGCAAAGCTTTATTCAATTTTTGCAGCTCTAATCGCATCAGTTCATCGACAGCTCTCCTCATCTCCAACTGAAGCTCGTAGCAAAGTTTATCTTTGATCAGATCATGATACACTTTGCTCTGTTCGTCATGGGAGAAATCCCGAAAGCTCCAGTAATTGAGGAAGTCCNATTGATTGAAAAACGTAAAACAGAAACGGGCGCTCGTAGAGATCCATTCTTTCTAGAATTGTACACGAGCCTATGAAGTTTTTTCACGAATACATTCTTGCTATATCTGTCTGCTGTTTTTCGACGATCGTTTTTAGCATCCCACGAAGACGAAAACCAGTTTCACGTCCGGAGACGGACGTTGGCGAATCGTGATACGAAAGAAAGAAGGAATCGCTCAATCGATGATCATGCTTCTTCCAAAGACGTTTCTCCCGGAAAGGTCACTGTCTTTCAATTGCGGCTACACGCATACCCGTGTCCGGCGCGTCCGCACCGGCGGCCGTTTTCTAATTTATTTTCAAGACTCAGTTTTCTTCGATTGCCCAACGGTGAACGAGGGAAAAAAAGGTGTCTCATTAAAAATACTACAGCCTTGTCTCTTAATGCGTCTGCATCCCACGTTTCACCTGGCGTGTCTCTGTCGTTTCCATTCTCTTCATCCGAGTGAAGGGTTCCTCGCCGGATCGCCGCGATCTCTCCCCTTTATCGATATTACTTTATCTCCTTCATTTCGTCTTCTGCTGCTTCTGAGCACGTTCTCGCGCCGCCTTCTCCGCGGCTAAATATCTGACCCTCCTCCTGCCCATCGGCGTCCGATTTTCAAACTTCGTGAAATCGTTCAGTATCTTCGGCTTGGGGTGCGCGTAGTTCAACAGCTCCTCCATTATTTCCGACTCGTGCAACGGCTTGAACTTGAGCTTGATCCGGCGTCGAAGATTTAGGACGTTCTCCACGGCGTTTTTTATAAATTCCAGCGGAATGCCCACGGACATCTTCGCCAGCGCGGATACGTCGATATTGCGATCGACTCCGTGATACCTCATCAGCAGATCTTTGTAAAACATGTACAGCGTGTTGTAGTCCGTGAGTGGAATCATTATGAACTTGTCGTGGATCCTGATGAAGGGTCTTGTTGCTTTATATGGTTCCGAGGAGGTCGTGAGAAATAGGATCTGAAAAGTATCACGTTCCGATGAGATCGAACGACCATGGCAAAAATCCGTGTAGCCTATATTCTTTAGAAAGTAGCTAAAGACTCCTTGGGCGAAAATAATATCTAGCAATTGAATTGAACAGTTTCTGCAACAGTTGCGATTAACTTAGCCGACTAGGACTAGTCGATCTAGTATGATGTACGTGGCGTCTGTTAATTTAATATTGTAGGATTTCTACGCCAATGAGTAACAGTATCGGTCCGGAATCACCGGACGTTCTGAATCCTACGTTAGCTCGGTAACCACCTACGTTCCGGTTGTTCGGTAGGAGGTGTTTCATTGATGGCCAGCACCGAACGATCGGGACTGTTGGAGAAAGAGAAAGAGGGGAACGCTGGCTTATTGAGCCGGTTCATTCATATTGGTGAAAGAGTCGAAACAGGAATAACAAGAATTTCATAAAGTGGGCGCTACCAGATCACCGGCTTTAATTCCACGCCAGTTTAGGCGAGCCACTCTCTGCCGCGGTTGCGACACCGTCTGCTCTTTTTAAATAAACTTTCAGGAAACGGACACCTACATCTCGACCAGATTTTTAAGATCAGATAATTAATCCTTTTATCTCGAGTCACCTGATCGCCACGTTTGATTTTCTTCACCAGCCTAGGAAAGTATCGCGCGAATCGTTTCGGCCTCAACAGCTTGTCCTCCGCAGACAATTTTTTCCCCCACGGCTTCTCGCCGTTGTCGATGAAGATCACAGAAGGAGCGAATTCCCGGGCTACCTTCGCAATCTTGTTGATCAGATTACGTTCGTTCCTCCGTCCCGTATATTTGTCCACCAATCCCGACGGTGTCATATCAATTAACAGCGCACCTACCTGTTTTTTTTTCACTTTTAGATAATTGAAAATTCTTTTCGGAGGAATACAGTGAAGAGAGGTACCTCGGAGCAGATAGCGTTCGCCAAGAAGCTCTTCCCGTGTCTCGGGTGCCCGCAGATGCAAGCGGCTCGGGTCAACGGCGCGACTTGATGAATCTCTCTCGAGCTGAGGGGCAGCACGCAGTAGTTCATCACTGTTTGCTTCACCTCGCCCATTCGATACTTGTACTCTCGGAACTCGCGACCGGCTTCGTAATTTTGATACGAACGATCGCCGATCCAGTCGTTGACGCAAGTCTCCGGATAACTTTTGATGATATCAGCTCTGACCAATTCTTTGAAAATATCTTCGGAGGCAACGTCTCCCAGCGAGTCTCGTTTCTTCTTTTTTCGTTTGCCTCTACGCCTCTTTCCTATGTCAATTTTTAAACGAGCTCAACGTTGGGAAAAGATAATTGATTGGCGAGAAAACTGGAAGCCTTTCCCAAGTTGAAATCGTTGCGCGTGCACGCCTACTACGGTTGCTATAAAAGGGCCAGTTTAACGTGTGGCAATAGTCATGTTAATCGAGTAATTATACCGCGTTTATTATTTTCCACGTAGATTCCCATGGCGAAATTTTCAGATGTTAATTGTGAGAAATTCAACAATTATGAGGATCCTTCAATGATGGATTAATGTACAAAGTGGTTTAGATTTTCGTCATTAGTATCAAATGTAAACGAACCACCCTGTACATTATCAAATATTCTAATAGTACGTAATATTTTGAGAATACCTTCTTTGGGTATCTCCAGTGTCTTTGCATCGGCTTTGAAGTCCTTCTGCAAAGCTTTATTCAATTTTTGCAGCTCTAATCGCATCAGTTCATCGACAGCTCTCCTCATCTCCAACTGAAGCTCGTAGCAAAGTTTATCTTTGATCAGATCATGATACACTTTGCTCTGTTCGTCATGGGAGAAATCCCGAAAGCTCCAGTAATTGAGGAAGTCCTGATTAGCGTCCGTCAGGAAATTGAACGCCCTTGTTTCTGGTATCAAAGGGTACACTTTCCTTCTCTTTGCCTTTTTCTCCCTCTTCGTTTCCACCTCCGGCTGGGGTCCCCTTTGCGCCAGATATTCCTGAGGCGTTACGTGCTCTCCCGTGGCGATTAACACGCTGCCGCCGAGCTGTTCAGCCGGATACGCGTGGAAGTGTCCGACCTCGTCGTACCACAGAATGAACCATTCCCGAATCTCGTCGGTGATGTCCTCCATGAGACCAGGACCTCTGAGCTTGAACAGCTTCCGAACCACGAGTTTATCAATAATTAAATTACCCAGTGATTATTATCAGGGTAAGCGGAGAGAATGTTACCCTCGTTTGCTCGCTCTCGGTCGCTTTCACAATCTTCTCAGCGAACGTGGGCATCACCGTCAATTTATTCTGGAAATTTTGTTTGTCCTTCAGAAAGACTTGATCACATTTCCAGCTGGGTATCGTCATGCCTAATAACTCTTCCGTCCGGTCGATCCGATTCTTCATTCTCTTCTGCGCTACGTATCTCCTCCAGGCCCGTTGTATCGTTTTCGCAGCGTTTGTGTAAATACTTTTGTGCAACTTTTTTGGCACTATCATTCCGACTTCCACCTTCTTGGTGTAATTATACATCCGTTGCACTGTATTGCATAAAAAAAGAATTTCATTCATTGTATGTTTTGAAATTTATTTGTTATTTGACATTTTATATTTAATGAAGGATCGTCTGAATGAAACTCGAATTAAAATGTAATCTATTCATCGAAATTCTACCTTCGGCTCCGACGCGACGGCCCGTTCTTGCTCTCTCGTGGCATTGAATCAGCAACATCGCGTTGTGCATTCTCTCGCGAGCTTCTCGGGCGGCTATCTGTTCCGGTGTTTCTAAAAGTATCGACGGTATCTTCGATAAAGTCTCATCTTTTGGTTTTCGTCTTCGTCCTCTTATCGTGAGCTCCTCTTGAGCCGCTTCCTCCGGCTCGTCAATCGACTCCTCTTCAACTATTATTAAAAATACGACCACATTTCACGGTCAATCCATTATTAATTATTACCATTTTGAATAATTTACTTTTAAACGCGTCTTCCATCAACTGTTGAAAACGTTCCTTGCGCTGCTCGACGATGTCTTTGCCCATCGCGGACACGGTGATCTCCACGTCGTCGGGCGTGTATTTGAACTGATTCATGAAGTCATCGGGCCACCTTGACGGTCGCCAGTAAATCTTTTTGTACGCGATAGAAATCTCGTGGAAACAAAGTACCCACTCGTAATCGTAGTAGGTCCAGTTAACGAGTTCCCGCTTGTACTCGAGCATTCGGCCGACGGCGCAGTCCAGAACTCGTTTTATCAGGTCTCGTTTCTGCGTCTGTACCATTTGATCGTGGCAAACTATTAGCCTTTTTACGAGGTTCCGGTATCTAAATATGAGATCAAATCAATCTATGAGTCGCGCATTAATATCCCAGAGTAGGAAATATATATTTATGGGAGAGAACGAGCCGGCCGTTTCTTCCTGTTTCAACCGGGAACTGAACCCGACTAAACTATTCAACGATCGACGACTCTTATCCTCCCAATCATTATAACATCGGAGTACCGATTCCCTACGTCTTCTAAATTATTTTATCTGTAATGCGATTAGCAGCTGACGATAGGATAAACTAGAAGAATTGATACTTGAGATATAATGGAAGCAATTGATCCAAACACTGTTGTGCATGTCTCGTCCGCGTCTGACCCTGCAATCTCTTATCCAGCTGCAGCAGTTTGTCCAAATCGTCTCTGGCTACGAGCCATATCTCCTTGTAATAAGCGTGCGACATTTTTCCCGGACGATTTCGATGCGTTGCTGGAATTATGTGTTGTCCATTTTCGGATTGTAAATTTTTGGATGGCCGGGAATCGGATTAGCCTACGTTGCACATGGTACCGAAATGTCAAGGCGAGGGAAACGGGACGAAATTCAGTCGGCACTCGTTTTATGACGATCTACTTCAAGGAGTTCCTATCCATCTTCTAGCTCCTGTAATTTCCATAAACTGTAGATCTTCCACTCAAGGAGGAGCATAAATTTTATTATACATTGCATAGTAAAATAAGTCTTCTTGCTTGCTGTAAGAATGTATGTTATTTGGTATTAAGAAAGTTATTGCATTTTGCAGTAGTTAACTTATAGCATGGCTCTTCTTTTTTAAGATTGGATATTGGATATTTCAGGATGCTGTGGAGGTCCGAATGCACGGTAATCTTATTGTTAGCAACAACAGCGTGGTGCATGGTCACAAAGATGGACGATTTCCGGGAAGACGGTGCGACCACCAACGCGGTGATCTCGACCACCTCGGCACCGATAACAACTACAACGGTGTCCAGCTTAAATAAAGTCGAGAGTACGCCGGTTATTAATTCGTCAAACACGGTGAAAACTGTGAACGATGGAAATATTCAAGACTCGTCCCACGCGTCGTCGCCCGACACGGTTTGGGAGTGTCCAAATATTACAAAAGCAGGCGTCGAGTGTTCCTGCGACTTTCCACATACGTTGAGATGCACCGGCGATAGGACAGCGCTGCAGGTAATTGCTATCAAGAATAAATTGAAAACTTGCAACGGTACAAGGAAGAGGAGTTCGTTCAGCACTAGGGGTAAAGAAGTTCTCCGCGTTTTGCAAGTAATTTAAAAGCACCGCGACGATCGAATGTAGATTTATTATATTATCGAGGTCAGCGATTTTTTGAACTATCTACTAACATAGGCGAGCGTGGGTGTACAGGCTGCCAATGAAATACAAGCCGTATTGTCCGAGAGACTATTGTGCGGCCTCTCTTCTGTCCCATGTGCGCTCGCTGCCTCGAATGTCCCGTTACCGGTTACACCGGCGAACAATCCTATCTCGCAATGCCACCCGCGTGTCAAACGATCCCTGTTACGCAACGCGCGATGACTAATTAAATTTGTCACTACCCCGAATGATTCGTATAGCGAGCGGTAATCCGATTGTAAGACACGAGACCTGAACCGGGTGGTTCAGAAGTCGAATCGGTTGTTGCATGGAGTTTGATTTTTGCCCAGGCCATCAGCAGACACTTGAGGTTCAGCCGACCAGGGATGATCTCTCTGCTGGACGTGACGGTGACAGGGATTTCCTTACTACCGGCGCGTTTCCTGGAGGACGTCGCGCTTCACGGGCTCGTCATCTCCACCGGTGAATTAAGACGCGTTCACGAAAATGCGTTCATCGGCATCGTGACGCCGCTTCAAGCGCTGGGACTCCCGAACAATCTGTTGGATTCCGTTCCAACAGCTGCGCTTTCGCACCTGATCGGTCTGGAGAAGCTGGATCTATCCCAGAATAAGCTGAAGACTTTAGAAGCTGACTCCTTCAAGGTAAAATTTTCTTCAAAATAGTATCTAAATTAATTTCTGTGCTCAATAGAAGAATCATTTTTTTAATTTTTTTGCAATATCACAATAAAGCATCGTTAAACGTTCCAGGGTCTGTCGAATTTGACGTATTTAGACCTGTGCGATAATTTACTATCGCAATTATCGCCCCAAGTGTTCGCCGCCCTTCCCGCGCTGCGGTCTTTGAGGATGCGCGGCAATCGTCTGAGCGTGTCAGCGTTGTCGGCGCTCAGGGGTTTGAGGAGCCTGGAGGAACTCGATTTGTCGAATAATTTATTGTTAGGTCCGATGGGCCCGAATCTCCTTCCTCAAATGCCACGATTACGTTCTCTGACCGTGTCCGAGAACGAACTGATAAATGTACAGCAGGGAGCCCTCGTAGGAGTGAGGAATTTAACTTATCTCAGTCTGAGTCACAATCAGGTAAATTAATTAATAAGACGATATGATCCGAATGTCAGAATGAATTATATCAGAAATTATATCATTTAAAAAAATAATAAGGACTCCTGGACGAAGTTTTACATTCAGGATTCTTGATCTCTTCTTCCCTCCCCTAAATGTTTCAGTTCACTCTAATATTCGAGTCATGTCGTACTATACTCATTAATAATAACAGGAAAATCAACAAGCACCGAAAGCATTTATTTGTTTATAGATCGACGTATTAGAGGATCATTCGTTTAAGTATTTGTCGACCCTCGTCAGGCTCGATTTGGCGAACAATCGGATCGTCGCTGTGTCGAGTGCTTCTTTGGCACACTTGGAGAAATTAACGACTCTGGACTTGACGCACAATTTCTTGCGATCCCTGACAGCCGACTTAGTCGTGCCTTTAAAGAGTCTCCAAGATCTGCGCCTCGATGACAACGATATCACGATGGTCGCCAGCGACGTGCCCACGTCCAAGCTGCGACTCAAGAGACTCTCCCTGGCCGATAATCCACTCAACTGTGATTGTACGCTTTTAGATTTTGCGAATTGGTTGAGCAACTCGAGCTTGAACGAGGAGGACAAGTCTTCCGCGGTGTGCGCGACGCCGCCCGCATTAGAGAACGGTATATTGACGCAGGTTTCTCCCGGAAGTCTCCTCTGCGGGGAACCGACGCCACCGATTATGACTAGGCTCCCCTTGGCCACTGCTCAGTTATCATTGAAAGAGTTTCACTATGACAAATCGGCTGGTATCAACCTTCTGTGGCACGTAGAGCCGTGCACGGAGCGATACACGTGCAACAACTTGATCGTCTACGAGACTATAGACGACGTCGAGGTACAAATGGATTCCAGTTCGCTTCATTGCGATTCACGTATGATGAGAGATCCTTGTTCGCTTCCGGTCGCCATACCCAGTTCGCTGCACCTGCAACCGGGTCATAAATATCGCTACTGCGTGGTAATACTGGTGCCGACCAGTTACGACGACGTTTCCTTGGGTTTGGGATGCAGCGACGTGATGACTTTGGAGGAGACTAAACGGGAGCCGCAACAAGACGAAGAGCTCGCGGTGTCAGAGCCCTCGGTAGCTTTAGACGTCAGAATAACTGGTGTGCACGTGAACATGTCCGAGCAAGGCTTCTTGCACGTCGACGTCAGCTTGTCTTCCTCGAAGAAATCGAGCTCACCGGAATGCGAATTGTCCGTCGTCGTCTTCGACGCTGAATCCGCGGTGCACAAGCAGAAGCTCAACTGCAGCTTGACTTTCATGACGCTGTCCGAATTGTTACCCGGTCGCTACAAAGTCTGTGCGAGCCTCGACGAAGTCAACGAGGAGGACGTTATCGGGAATTTCATAGACAACCGCGACAGGCTGCGGTGCGTCGAAGTTCAACGATTCAAGCAAAATACAGAGATTATTATTCTGGCGATAATAGGTGCCAGTTGCGCGTTACTAATCACGCTCGTGGTGATCGGTAAGAGCGTTGCGAACAGAGTGAGACATCCTAGAATACAGGCGCAGTGTTTCTTACCTGCGCAAGAATTCGAGATCACTCACAAAGCGCATTACATTAAATTGTTAGCCACGACGAAAGTTTGATTTATTCTGTAGTTTTCACGTTTTGTAAATAATCACAGTTGTCCGAAAGTGGGAATTGAAGTCGATCGATAGTTCCCAATTTTTTTGGAGCAGAGGTAACTTGGTTTTAGTTTTTAAAATCGTTTCTATGAGCTACTAGTCATAAAATCGATATTTTTAGATAGAGTAAAGAGTATATTCTTTGCTAGAGCTAAGAATTAACAGGATTGATGAGGATTTGATACAAGGTGATCTTTGTAACAATTTCAATTGACAGAACCCAGATTTTACACTGCCATCGTAATTTATTCTAGTTAGCGATATACTCCGGAAATAAATTAACATTTTGTGTAACAATACATATGATACTGCGTAACTAGATCTGTATGCTGTTTATATAAAATTATATATTTATACTGTATCTATTTCGTTTCGTTGTTTGTCTAGAATGTAAATATTTTTTGTAAGACTTAATAAGGAGTAACAATGCTTTCCCACTGATTAATTTTACTGTGTAACATACTTTTAATTAATTTTAAAATTACGGTTTGTAAATAGTCGTCTTAAAGTTATAACTCGCAGATGCAATGTAAAATAATTATATATGTATACTTATAGTTATTGCCAGTTTCATCGAAAATTCAGCAAATTCGGTATATGAAATAAACTTCTATTATAGAAGTCAATCTGGTGTCATTATTCGTTTAAAATTTTATCTTAACACGTGATAACCTTGGATTAGATAACCAGATATATTTAACGAAAAGTAATCGGATCATTTTCTGCTCATCAAGAAGGAGTTACTGCGTCAGTAGTGTCCTAAAATGACGTATTTATTATAAGGGCCCGTTCGTTAGGCTCACACGCTGTCCATTTCACCCCTGAACCCCCTGAAGTGACCCCTTCTCCCTCTCTAATCATCAGTGTCATCTGCCACATTGTCACGTTGCCTCGGTTGCTTCCGTTGCTTCAGCAAAGCTCCATTGAGCTCGTTGTCACTAAACCTCTACCTCCATTCCGCCATTCCTCAACCCATACCTGCCCATACCATGGAACAATAAAATTAACTAGTATTTTATTCCAGTTTAACGTTCAAATTCATTTCTATTTGTAGAAATTAATCGTCAAAGATGAATAAAACAGAAAAGATTGAATTGTTGCGGAAGGCGATAACAACTTACCCCAATTTTCCTAAGCCAGGAGTCACGTTCAGGTAATTAACATGAATCATAATCATCCATATAAAGATAATACGTTGTCACGTGTGTGTTTCTTATTTCCAGAGACATATTCGGAGTGTTTCGTGATATTACAGCATTGAGAGCAATGAAAGATTTGATAGTGGAACACATTTTATTTTTGGAAATCGACGTAGTCGTAGGTTTGGATTCAAGAGGTTTTCTCGTCGGGCCTCTCATTTGCATGGAACTGGGTAAACCGTTCTTGCCAATTAGGAAGAAGGGAAAACTTCCAGGAAAAGTTGTCGAACATGTTTTCACACTGGAGTATAGCGAAGTTAGCATATTAATTAAATAATTCTCTCGTATACCTTAAAGTCATTCTTCGTATTATTTGACAAATTATTATATTTTTGCAGGCCACGTTTGAACTGCAAACAGACTTCATAAAGAAGGGAGCTCGAGTCCTGATCGTAGATGACCTGCTAGCAACTGGAGGTGAGACGAACATAAAAACGAAACGAATTCCTTTTTATTCTTTATAGATTAAAGGCCAGAAAGATGACAATCTGAATAAAATTTACAGGTTCTATGGGAGCAGCAGTAGACTTAGTAAAACTGACTGGGGGTCAAGTAATTGAATGCTTAGCAATAATTGAATTGACTGCATTGAAGGGCAGAGAAAAGCTTAATGTACCTGTTCACTCAATAGTTCAATATGGAGATGAATCTTAGCTGGAGGTAACACGAGAAATTATTATTAAATAGGACAGAACACAGGTACACATATCCAGAATACACATATTAACATATGTATATCAGAATATAATAGTGTTGACATTCTTAAACCAGAACGATCTATATGAAGATATTCATATTTTTATAAAAGGCATGCATAAAAATATTTTCTTATTCGTAAACATATACAAAGACTGTTATGATATTTACAATATACAAATACTGTATAACAATTTCCTAATAAATTTGTACAAACCATGTGTTTTATCATATTCAAATAGCACATAGTAACTTGTAATTGTAAAAGTTCGTATATTTCATATCAGAATACGGGAAGGAAAGATTTACTCGCTAGCGGACGTGGTTTCGAGGACTGGTACAGCTTAGTAACGATGGAACGGATTTTTGAGTCCGCAACGAATTTAAAAGACTCTGCACTTCATACTCTAACGTGTCTACATTTCGTTGCAACCATTTGGTTCTATCTTCGTTTAAATCAGGAATATCTTCCTCACTCGCATACAAATTTAAATGTGGAACATTGTGAAACCGATCGGACGTGTAAGCGTATTCAGGATCGACTTCATGCTTCCCTAAGTCTTCTTCCGTCGCTCTTAATTCCCAATTCACATCCAAAAATTGTTCTTTGAAGCACCTTTCAGCTTCGTCTAATCGTTTTCGATGAATCTGATCCACGAAAGCCTTTGCCTCGTGTCTCAGTCTGCTCGTCTCTTCCACTTTCAAAGCTTCGCGATTATGTCCGCGCATAATTCTTGTCTTATCTTTCAACTTTTCCAATTCGACAAGAGAAATTTCGTCGGATAGAAATTTCGGAAAATCTTCTGACACAAACGGTGGATATGGTCCCGTGGAAGGTAGCTCGATTATGTCATTTCTGAAATGAAAGAGAAACTAATTATGCTCAGCAACATAGCAGTAAAAGCAAATAGTCATTACCTGAGATACTGGCTAGGATGTATTCTTAAAGGTATATCACTATCCNTTAGAAATTTCGGAAAATCTTCTGACACAAACGGTGGATATGGTCCCGTGGAAGGTAACTCGATTATGTCATTTCTGAAATGAAAGAGAAACTAATTATGCTCAGCAACATAGCAGTAAAAGCAAATAGTTATTACCTGAGATACTGGCTAGGATGTATTCTTAAAGGTATATCACTATCCAGTTGTTGAGCTATTTTTAATAATTCTTGTGCTCCTACGTGACCTTGCCTGGTAAAATACCTTTTGATGCTCTCTTCTGAATGCAACGAGGAAATGATAATTTCTCGAGAACAAATACTATATGAAACCACACACATCAATAAAAGCAACGGTTTTTTAAACGATATTAAGTGATCCCATAGAATTAACCATTCGGAACTGGACAAGACCTCGCTCATCGCAGTCCTTAAAAGTGGCCAGGCATATTCACTCGATGTTATTCCTCGTTCGCAAAAAACGTTCAGTAAAGCTGGATCTGCTTGTAGCAAAATATTTTCTATTATACCCAGTACATTTAATGGTGGCAAGGGATGATATTCGAACCATTTCTGGCAATAATTCAGTAATATAGTCAGAATCAGCTCGAACCCAAGCAATGGATCTTTCTGTAATAAAAACATGACTGTAATTTAATTTTTTTTATAGTATAATATAAATTATGTTTTATTACCTGGAAGATTAGGAGGAATGGAAAAATTAAATTCGGTAAAAATGTGCATTGCACCAATAAAGGGCACCATTGTATTAAGCAATGAACCGTTGTCCTTAACAATAGTCTTTTACTTCTACTCGCCAGTGGATAGTCTTTTAGAATATTCGAAGGACAACGAATGCTCGCACTTTTATTAGCCAGGGCATTGTAAGCAGTTTTATTACCTGGCAACTGTAGAACAGTTGACCATATTAATACGCGATATTTTTCAGGATACTCGCCAAACTCTTTCAAGATGAGCATCAATCTTTCCGAACGCAATTCTTGTTTTATATATTTTCTGACACAGTTTAAATGCTCGCGGACCTTATGTGCGAATGGCCTACATGGTTCCTTTACTTTCTTTGCCGATTCACACTTCTTTGGAAACATTAATTCAGTGATCATTAATTTCAAGTTGCCTTCTTTCTCTATATATGCTATGTATCTTCCCGATGGAGAAACTGCAATCTTTCTTATTGGCTTAATAGACTGCAGCATATGAATGAAACAAGCTTGATTCAGATCGAAGAAATGAAGATTACAACTGGACGAGACACACGCTAGGACATTATTTGACCCTCCATCCAAGGGCAATGGCACGACGGAAAAACATTTTATTCCTACATAATTATCTGGTAAAGTTAACGTCTTTATTAAACTCCAGTTACAAGTGTTCAGAATAATGACTTTATTCTGAGCACTAGCGACAATCATTGCTCTTCCATTTTGTGTGAAGACAAAATCTTTTATATTTCTTATACCATATATTTTGGGATTAATTTTGACATCGTTATCCAATTGATTGTAATTCCATATTTGCATATTGTCATTGTAGTACAGGACTACAATGTGTCCTTGATTTGAGAAGCTCGCTTTCTTTATTATAACATTCTTTGTATTGACTCTTAATTGCTGTGCCTTACTGCAGGAATCCAAGCACCATATTATTACCTCTCTGCAGGAGGAAGTCAGACAATATTTTTTATAAAAGGAAACATGTAACGGCGGATATTTATGTGCGATTAACAAGCAGAATTGTGAAATGTTCACGTTCACTCTCAGTATCTTTATGTCAGCTGTAATAAGGCCGACTAATATTTCTAGTTTGTTTATAGGATTAAAGGCGAGAAAAGTGGCGCGTCCGACGTTTCCCAATTTTTGATAACAAGGACAGTCGTTCGACAGATCAATGAAATACAAGTGTCCCGTTGTATCAACGGCGGCAACGTGCTCCTCGTCGCAGTCGAACGAAACGTGTGTAAAATTAACTCTCGTCAAGCATTCCGCTCTCTTAGTTGTTTCTGGTGCGAGTTCGAAGTTGTCGTCGACTCTCCTTAAATTCTCCCATCGTTTTTTATACATTATATCAAGTTTTCAGTCATCTAACAGTATAATAATTCATCTCGATTCTGACGTTTCGCTATAATAATAATTCATTTCAATTCTGAGGTTATATTTACGTCGAGTAGCGTCAAATGAATGCATAACAGTGTTTACGTCCGCGTCCACACGTGTTTTTCGAATATTGTTTTTTGCAGAAAAAATAAGCAAGCAAAAAAAATAAAACGTCGGTACTACAATGAGAAGTTTTATGAGACCATTGATGAACGTTTAAGTTAATACTATTGAGGTCCGAATTCGTAAGCAATTCTCAGGTCTCACTGTGAGACCTCACAGCTTGGAAATAACACGGATGACGGATTGATCGGTTGATCGAGTCATATACAGCAATATCAAGGGGCGTATATACCGCACATACCGCACATATTCAGCGACGACGAGATCAGAGACGAGTAACAAGTGGAGATTGTTGACAATTGTTAGTCGGAAACATATGGATACCAGCAGGTACCAGCAGTCGAGACGAATGGACAGAGAGAAGTTTTTCTCTGGTACCAGTAGGTACCACCGAAGAGAGATTACTCTTTTGATTTTTATAATCGGGTATTCCGAGACACGAGACGGTGAAATCTAGTATGTCCCATTTGCATATTACAATGTACTTTATTAAGGTTTACGAGATAGTTCCGGCTTATGATCTCAATTTCGAGATTCTCGTTTCTAAGATTCTTGTATCTCTCAAGTTCATCAACCTCATCAAATCCATTATTCACAGTCGGAATAAAATGTCGATCCTTATTAAAGCAACGTATTCCTATTTATATATAAATTTTTATGTATATAATATTCTATTATATATAAATAACCTACGAAACAGTATGAATTCTGTAGAATGTTAGACATCAGAGGATCGTATTGCGCGCCCCATTGCGCTAAGCGTATGCAAAACCCGAGGTATCCTCGCGGGGGGTACTTTTACATTTCTCCATCTAGTCGTGTCTCCTTAAAAATGCCTTAGCGGGCAAAAGAAATTGTACCCGGTAGAATTATGTACAGGAGTGTCTTAGACCGATTCTGTGTACAAAAATAAGCTAAAAAGAACGAGCGAAAAGTTCTCCGACCGACAGGTCCGTTCTCGAGAAAATTTAGCCCAAACCATAGACGCGTGTAGGTTTTTTAGTTTGCCGCCGTTTGAAAATTTAAATAATACTCATTTGTTATTTCTTATGTCAGTTACCGGCACGTAGCCAGTAAAGTGGAATGGGATTTGGAATCTAGACAGCGTGGATTCTGTGGTGTGTGGTTCTCTGTGACGAAATGACGGCGACTGAATCCGTTCCAATTAAAGACATTTAAAAATTAGTTCCTCGGTCGAGAGACTCAACTATCATTAGTGTCCGATTACACGATAATTTTGTTAGACCCCTACAAGATGGTAAAACTCACTTTCTTTTTATTACTTGTGCTGTGATTGTGCCTCGTTATGAATTGGCTAAATTTTTAGGTTATAGACAACTTATATCGAAATGTTCCGAATGAATGTAATCGTCCCTCAAATAACGTAAATAATTCTTCAGATGTCAAAACTAATCATTCTCACGCCCTCAGCTGCAATTGTTACATTTGCGGATGAGTAAAATGAGTTTTAGATGATACATTTTTTATACATGCGTAACGGCGAATAACGTTCACGTATTTACATCATTGACCTTTAGTAACGCAGTTTTATTCAAATACTGCATTCATTGTGTTTATGTCGACGAAATTCTATTTGATTAATTCGTTGTCACATCTTAATTAATTTTATTTCCAGCCCATCATCGCGTTCATACAGGGACTGCCGACATATAACGAAGACAATTTTTCTAATTGTGAAACTACTGGGATCAGAACTAGTGTAAAAAAGCCGTCAGTTTACCTTCCCACTGTAGATCACCCTTCAGAACAAAGTAAACTGGAGTTTATATCACAGACATAGGTACGTATCGAAGGCAATAATTATAAACATAATTATTTTCAGTTATAGTCACAGAGAAAACGACCATACTGTTGAGGTACCTTCACCAACACTGGGACAAAAATGTACGTATCTAATTTATCCATAAGCGAATTGTTTTAAACCCCGTAAAAATTCAGTTTATTATGTGTTTCAGCCTCCTGACAGAAAACGAGATGTTGTATCTTCAAATGGCGATTCTGAAGACGATGCTTCAACGAACAACAAAAGACCACGATTAGACAACCCTGTTTAAAATATCCTTCACAGTTCTAATTTTCGACTACTTTCTAAGCTAAACATTTCCATTATTCGCTAAACTTTGTGATTTCTCGATATTCTCGCAGACATATCTACTATTTAAACAAATTATTTCAACGCATCGTCTTCAGATTCATGTTCAGACTATTTTTTGTTACGGACGTAATTTGAAGCTTCAACATTGAACGATGACACGTTTTCAAATTTTCGGAACCATGCGGGAACAAATGTCGCGTTGAATTTGCGTGTAATTCTTTCTTTACGTCACGCGCTTGGAATTAATTTCAAGGAACTAGCACATCAAATAATACATATGCTGCACAATCTCTAAAACTGACTAAGGGAATCGTTATCGACAAGTATGTATTATATATAATATAACTCTGAAAGAAATATTAACATGTTAGTTTAAGATGTGATGCGTCCAAGCATTTACTTCGAAGTGACTTTGTAAGCTCATCATATGATGTACGCAGCTCAGATCTGTATTTCATACATTAGTTATAAGTTATAAAATATATATAAACATATATATATATATATATATATTATTTATTACATACATGTATGTATGTGTATATATATATATATATATATACTATACACGCAATTTACGACAAATATGCGATATGTTTCACTATTTTTAAACTTTTGGGCTGTTTAGAAAAATGTTATACGTTGTAGTATTATTAAAGTAGATGAAAATTTAGATGTGTAAGGATATCGATGAAATTTATGTACATATATAATCACGATCATAAAGATGCATTGTAATTGTCCACTTGAAGGAGACGAGTATTGACGCTGATTAAACAAATTGTTTAATATTTTTGATAATAGTATTTTTATTTCATAAACTAAAGTAAGCAGAGCTTCTATTAAGCTCCAACAAATTATATATAAACTTCTCCGATCGACTTTCATGTTCTGAGAACGTAATTTTACATTTCTGTACAATTATCTCGCTCTATCTACTTGTACAAAGCAAATAAAATATAATTGCGGTACAAATAAATGTAATTTCTTCTTGTTTATGTAAATAAAATGTTATTTGTAAAATTGTTAAATCGCACTACTAAATATATCTACCCCCCACTATCGCTATCTGACTCCGCAGGTTGCTCTATTATCAATTCGAAACGTTTTGACGATGATAAACATGCGGCAGCCGGTGGTACAGTGCTTGTTTGTTGAGTAACTGTAGTACACCGAAGAGATACTATGTCTTTGTCTATATGTGTACGTAATATGTATCTAGAAAACAACGATTACAGCTTTGCTAAGAGAGAGGGATGTTTAACTATCATCAACCAATCACCAAACTATCCCCTCTTAGATCTTACTCTCTCGTTCCATTTTATAACTTTTGAGCTTGTTCTTCGTGGCCTTACCATAGCATTAAAGTTTACGTTCAACTTGGGATCAATTGTTGAAGGGTGACTAGTGATCGATACATTACGATGTCGAAAACCAAAGGTACTTAATAATTTTTTATTTTAGGATTAAGTCNCTATCACTTTTGAGCTTGTTCTTCGTGGCCTTACCATAGCATTAAAATTTACGTTCAACTTGGGATCAATTGTTGAAGGGTGACTAGTGATCGATACATTATGATGTCGAAAACCAAAGGTACTTAATAATTTTTTATTTTAGGATTAAGTCGATTTATAATTAACAGATGATTACAACTGCTGATTCATGTCTTACTATATTGCAGATTGTGGAAATTGCCACGGTCCCGGTTATAGATCGCCGAAAGCGGCGATGATCGAGGGACCACGAGAGAAACTGATGTACGTCGTCTGCATTCATACGGATCCGAACAAATCGGACGTACTTAGTACCGTTGATCTAGATCCCGAAAGCCCCGATTACTGCAAGGTCCATACAAACGCGTACATCAAACTATCATGCAAATAAAATGAATCAATCTATTAAATTAATACTGTTAATGTTTGCAGTATGAAATGCTTCAAATATTGTAATGAACGTTTGTACTGTTTATAGATCATTCACAAATTACGGATGCCTTACGTCGGCGACGAGCTGCATCATTCTGGTTGGAACATCTGTAGCAGTTGTCACGACAAACCACGAAAACGTGATACTTTGGTGCTTCCCTGCCTGATGTCCGATCGCGCTTATTTCATAGACACGAGCAACGAACGGGCACCGTCAATTAAAAAGGTTCACTGTCTTATAAATCGTAGGAAACAGGAATTTTTTAAATATCTTATGCACTCAGTCTTTGAGTACTACAGTTGATAATTATTATAATGCTTTTTATATGTATATTCTTTTCTTATTTCAAACAATTATTACGCCGATTAGAACGCATTGTTAATTAATTATGACGAATGTAATCGGCTAGGTATTGGAACCGGAGGAAGTACATCGACATGGATTATCGACTTTACATACAAGTCATTGCAGTCCGACTGGGGAAATTATGATCTCAACAATGGGCAAACCAGACGGGGATGCATCGGGTGAATTCCTTTGTATCGATTCTGAAACGCTCGAGGTGAAAGGCACTTGGACCAAGGGAGAGAAGAAAGCGTTATTCGGTTACGATTTCTGGTATCAACCGTATCACGACGTGCTCGTCGCGAGCGAATGGGGTGTGCCTCGAGTTTTTAAAAAAGGCTTCACTCCGAACGTCGCCTCCGATCCCAGTTCGTATTACTTATGTAATACAACCAAGTTTATTACGAATTCCCGGTATTATCACTCTCTTTGATAATTCCATTTTTATAGAGATATATGGCAGAAGTCTGAATTTTTATTCGTGGAAGGACAAAACGCTTAATCAAGTTTTGAATCTGGGCAGCGACGGAATCGCGCCGCTCGAAGTACGATTTCTCCACGATCCGAAATCTTCTGTGGGATTTGTCGGATGTGCGGTCACATCGAACGTCTACAAATTTGACAAAGGGCCGGATGGCAAATGGGTTGCGAAGAAAGTAATTCAAGTACCCACGAAGAAAGTAGAAAATTGGAAAATTGGAGATTACGAACTCCCACAGATGGGAGGTACGTTGCATAATCTACTGTGAGATTAGTCAGCGATTTCATATGTTTCACAGTCGTTGAAAGAAGCTTCGATAATCAACTGTGTACCAAAACTAATTATAGATATGTATACTCGTTTTATAGGAATGATAACAGATATTTTGCTCAGTCTCGATGACAAGTATCTTTATTTATCGAATTGGCTTCAAGGAGATGTTAGACAGTACGATATTTCCGATACGGACAATCCGAAATTGACGGGCCAAGTTTTTCTCGGTGGTTTAATCCTAAAAGACTCGATCGTTCGAGTTACCGAAGATGGTGAACTTGACACCCAACCGAGCCCGGTTTACGTGAAAGGTCGTAGACTTTATGGATCACCACAGATGCTTCAATTAAGTCTCGATGGGAAACGTCTATACGTAACTACTTCCATTTTCAAACCTTGGGACAAGCAGTTCTACCCTGATCACGTCAAGTAATTTGAATTTTGGTAATTTCCTACCTCCGCTTATGGTTATTGATTAAACGATTTTTTAATTTTTTTCAGAAATGGCTCGACTATGGTTAAATTAGACGTCGACATTAAGAACGGAGGACTGAAGCTCGATGATCAATTTCTGGTGGATTTCGGCGCGGACAAAGATGACATTTTACTTGCGCATGAAATGCGGTAAGTATTTTATAATAAGTATCTCGGACTTCCTCTTTGCATACATAATAATTATAACTTCATGTTATAGTTACCCAGGAGGTGATTGCACGTCAGACATTTGGCTAGCAGAAAAATAATTTTTCTATAAAAGATCGTCCTCTCTGAATTTACAAATTTTTTAAGTTACACAAATAGAGAGCACGTGTCACTTTATATTGTAATATATTTTTATAATAAACTGTATTTATAGGATGCAATTTTGTTTACCTATTTTATGCGCTCATGAACAAATCTGAAGAACCTATTTAGTTTGAGAAACACTAATCTAAGTTATACATACAAGAGTGCAGACGCAAACAGTACCACAGACACCAAACACAGACCAATTGCTGAAGTATATGGCGCACAAAGGGCAACCAAAGGGCAACTGACAGAGCGGAGAGCGGAGGGGTTTTTGGGTTCAAGCCGTTCAAGGCCGTTTTACAGCTTCCGCCGTACAGAGCGCGGGCGCAGAAAGATTGCACCAACCAATGTCGTAAGATTTGAGGAATTTCGTTGAGGAATAATGAAACTTAGGTTTCACTTGCGAGCATCATCGAGCAGATGTAATCTCTTCTCGGTGGGAAGCTGTGAATCCACACTTTTTACGAATTTGACGAGTAACATCGATGCTTTTACCTTAATTATCACGCGCGCAGCACGAGAAAATCGAGGAGAGATTCGAGAGTTTGCCTCTTGGTGCAGCACTTACACGGGAATCACAGACACGGAATCATTGAACACTCTCACGCTCATTATTTCTAGACTTCAACTGGATGACATTTCAAAGTGTTTAAAAGTTGTAAATGAACATGGCACTTCTCAACAAAGCTGATTGGCACTCTCCAGCACCGTTTTGGCAAAATGGACCATCGCCCGGTGCGTTTTATCATTTTCCTGGTGGTTCCGCGCAATCTGACGTCGGCGGATTCCAAAGATCACAGTAAGATCTTTTGCTAACCTTTTTCTAAAACTTGCATGTCACGTCCGTTTATAAGGATTAATTTTAATTTTAGACGTTTTAAACATTTTTATTCAATAGCGACAGAACTCGACACTTTTAGTAAATTTAATTGTGGCTCAATGAATTTTTTTATGTACTTAAAACTGACTTTATACATACTTAACCTCTGATTTAAACAACTCAATACCTCTTGAATTGACAATAGGTGCTCACATACATCTGTTCTTATAAACGCAGCTATCTGTATTTGCATTTAGTTTTAATTTGGGGGTAGTTATGGCGTGAAAACAGATCTATGTTTCAATCTGATGCTGATCTCCATACATATTTCATTTAAAGTGAATTCTACTTCAAATCTGTAACCATTCTGGTCAAAGAATTGTATGAACATGGATGAAATCTGACACTATAAGCTTAGCTAACAGGGTACTTATCTATAATTGAATTTTTCTCTTTGCTTTACAGAGCACCAATGACAACAGGTACATCTGTCATTGGAATTCAATTTAAGGATGGTGTTCTCATAGCTGCTGATGTACTTGGATCTTATGGATCATTGGCTAGATTCAGGAATCTCGAACGTGTGATAAAGGTCAATGATAACATTATCCTTGGTGCAGGAGGAGATTATGCTGATTATCAATTCTTGAAAAGCAGCATAGAAAGAAAAATGTATGTTTTACATATGGCTTAATAATATTTATAATTAGACTGCGGATGTTTATGTATTTATGAGAATCTTCAATAATTTAAAGTAGGACTAAAGTATAGTGTAATATATAGATAAATATATAAAAAAGTAATATATCATTTATAATATTTAGAGGCAAAAACAAATATTTAGATGGATTTCGTTTTTTCAATTCCATTTACGAAAGTAGGAATCTGAATAAAAACCTTCAGTCTGTTCATAACACTTATGTCTTACAGTAATGAAGAACAGTGCCTAGACGATGGCTTATCCTTGAAGCCAAAAGCTCTACACTGCTGGTTAACTCGTATACTATATAACAGAAGATCAAATTTTGACCCGTTTTGGAACAATTTTATCATTGGTGGCATAGAGGGTGACAAATTGTAAGAACTAATCTTTATAAATAGCTTAAGAATTTTCATAAAACATTTTTGATGCCGATTCTGCATAAAAATCTGGCGTCCAGCCATTATGTGGATCATTGTTTGTATCATAAATATCTTCTATAGGTTTTTAGGTACTGTCGATAAACTTGGTACAGCTTACAACGATCCAGTGATTGCTACTGGATATGGTGCATACATGGCAACGCCAATTTTGCGAAAAGCATACGAAGATAACAAAGAAATGAGCAAAGAGCAAGCGATTGAACTTCTGTATAAAGTTATGCAAGTACTTTACTACCGGGACGCGCGTTCCTTTCCCAGATATCAACTCGGTATAATAACGAAAGACGGCGGCATTGAAATACAAGGACCAATTACTCTAGACAGTTACTGGGAGCCTGCGATTATGTAAACGTAAATGTAATTAAATTCTTTTTCATAATAAAATAACACACAATTTAATTGTACTATGTGAAATTACATTGCCAGCACTACAATCGATCGAAAGGCGTGGGACGGACATCAATTTAATTACTTCCAGAAATACAGTGACTCCCGTTGTTAATATTGGGACACTTCAAAGTAGTATAACTATTTTAATATTAGATAAAAAAAACTTCGTTTTCATTGAGATGTTGGAAATTCTGATGAATACCAACTTCTTTTACGCTTTTTACTACACATTGTATAGTAAACTAAGCCTTCTAACATCTCTCTCAAAATTAAGTTCTTTAGTTCAATATTAAAAAAGCTACTCTGCTTTGAAATGTGTTGGAATATTGATGGTAGTCACTGTGTGTCATTTTCAATGATTATCGAGTTAATATATCACAGCCGTTGTCAGTAATTAAAACAGTATGTTCGTATTGCGCAGTTCGCGCGTTGTCCACTGTAACAGCCGTCCATCCGTCTTCTAAGATTTTAACGTCCTCTGCACCCTGAGTTAGAACCGGTTCAATAGTGAACGTCATTCCAGGTAACATTTTGCCAGGAAGATCGTTCGCTGTTGAATCAAATATTTATTAAATATTACTTATAAATTATTCGTTCGAGTATAATAGATTTTTTAATTTTTGAATGTACCAAAATGAAAGATGTCTGGTGGTCCATGAAAGTAAGTACCTATACCATGGCCAGCAAACACTGGGACTATAGAATACCCATTCTTATTTGCCGTTTCTTCAACGATATGTCCTAGATGTTGAGAAAGAAGATTCAAAGATATTTTACTGCGTTATTATTGCTACAATACGTTCTAATATGGGAAAATGTGGCTAGGGAAAGGAGGAGATTCAGAGAAAAAGTGTTAGGACAACGAGGGAGCCTTTTGCAGATTATTAAATCGACCGATGTTTAATGTGTCGTGCATGTATATATATTATCGTAATGATTACCTATACTGGAGAAATTTTCATTCGGTTTACAGATTTCTATAGCTTTTGTTAAGCATAGCTCAGTAATATTCATTAATCGTTTAGCTTCGTTATCACATTCTCCTACTTCAAACATTTTTGAACAATCTCCATGGTAACCATGATAAAAAACCTAAATAAAAACAGGAGTACTTATTGAAATTGTATATCATACTTGTCTACAACTTGTATAGAGTAAATCGTCCAATTTATATTCACATCGTAGTTTCTACTCACTGATTTAGTATTACATACAAAATGATAGGAAAGAAGCCAATGAGTAGAAATTGTTATGTGAACAGAAATTAAATTGTTTGCTATACCCTACAGGTTTTTGCTCACTGTCACATCAATGTTGAGTATATCTCCTTTGACTAATGGTCTTTTATCAGGAATTCCATGACACGCAACGTTATTGATACTGGTACATATGGACTTTGGAAATCCTTTATAATTGAGAGGACTAGGATAAGCTCCATTGCTTACAATCATTTCGTGAACTATACTGTCAAGTTCATCTGTAGTCACGCCAGGCTAAAACAATTTGAAACTTAACCAGACCTTGACCGAGAAGAGGAGAACTTACAGTTTTAGGTGATACATACCTTTACATATGGTTTAATATGATTTAACAGTCGTTTGGCAAAATTACAACTGTCTCTCATACTCTGTATTTGATTCTTATCTTTGATTTCGGGCTTCTTCGGTCCATCGCGAGGTAATAAAGATTGACTGTAAGAAGGTTTAGGTATATAAGCTGGCACTTCTTTGATCTCAGTCACTTGCCATGGCTCGACAACCTCATAATTTCCGAATGAACTGTTGACGAGTTTACGTGGTGTTGGCTAAAAATCGAGAAAATAAGTCCATTCATAGTTGATATTCTCTGAATTGATGTGTCAATCAATCAACATTCCATTCATAGCTGATATTCTCTGAATGATGAACATACTTTTGGCGTTTTCTTAAAAAAGTNATGCATGTATATATATTATCGTAATGATTACCTATACTAGAGAAATTTTCATTCGGTTTACAGATTTCTATAGCTTTTGTTAAGCACAGCTCAGTAATATTCATTAAACGTTTAGCTTCGTTATCACATTCTCCTACTTCAAACATTTTTGAACAATCTCCATGGTAACCATGATAAAAAACCTAAATAAAAACAGGAGTACTTATTGAAATTGTATATCATACTTGTCTACAACTTGTATAGAGTAAATCGTCCAATTTATATTCACATCGTAGTTTCTACTCACTGATTTAGTATTACATACAAAATGATAGGAAAGAAGCCAATGAGTAGAAATTGTTATGTGAACAGAAATTAAATTGTTTGCTATACCCTACAGGTTTTTGCTCACTGTCACATCAATGTTGAGTATATCTCCTTTGACTAATGGTCTTTTATCAGGAATTCCATGACACGCAACGTTATTGATACTGGTACATATGGACTTTGGAAATCCTTTATAATTGAGAGGACTAGGATAAGCTCCATTGCTTACAATCATTTCGTGAACTATACTGTCAAGTTCATCTGTAGTCACGCCAGGCTAAAACAATTTGAAACTTAACCAGACCTTGACCGAGAAGAGGAGAACTTACAGTTTTAGGTGATACATACCTTTACATATGGTTTAATATGATTTAACAGTCGTTTGGCAAAATTACAACTGTCTCTCATACTCTGTATTTGATTCTTATCTTTGATTTCGGGCTTCTTCGGTCCATCGCGAGGTAATAAAGATTGACTGTAAGAAGGTTTAGGTATATAAGCTGGCACTTCTTTGATCTCAGTCACTTGCCATGGCTCGACAACCTCATAATTTCCGAATGAACTGTTGACGAGTTTACGTGGTGTTGGCTAAAAATCGAGAAAATAAGTCCATTCATAGTTGATATTCTCTGAATTGATGTGTCAATCAATCAACATTCCATTCATAGCTGATATTCTCTGAATGATGAACATACTTTTGGCGTTTTCTTAAAAAAGTTTCTGAGGAACATCTCCGAAGTGTCATTCGGTATGACTTTAGAACGAGATAACTGTATGGAACGCTTTTTTCACGCTCACGATCTCATTACGAAAATTTTATATCTTCTTCCTCGTGAACGATTTGTCGTGAAAACACGTTCGATTTACTTTTTAAGCTATCCTGAGCATTTGTATACGTTTTAAATTAATAAATCGCGAGACAGCCTGTGACCTGACGTCATTTCATTCAGCAATACAATAATTTATGTGACAAGTTTCAGTCCCGAATGTCCCGATTTGAAATTTTAATTATATCAATCATATTCGCGACTCGCGGAAAAAATGGCGTCACGAGAGGATGTTCGATTCAGACTGTGCTCGGAATAAGTCTTGATTGGAGGGCTAAAGTGGTTTTCGGAGTCTTGAGTGCTTGTCCTCTTTGAGAGGTGGTTTCGGTGAACATTTTTAGTCTTTCTATCAGAGAATTTACCTCTGCCTTTCGATTGTTAAGCATATTCACGCCTACAAGGTATTTCTCCCACTTCTGTAAAAATCTGTAGATCTTAATTACGTTCAACCCTTTCCTTGGTTTAACGTTATTATTTCTTTCTCCAACAATCAACTCTATTACGTAAAAATCTCTATCTTCTTCAAATCAGACACAAACCGATTATCAACCGTGTTCTGTGTCCTCGTTCGAATCGAATATCAGACAATCAGACACAAACCGATTATCAACCGTGTTCTGTGTCCTCGTTCGAACTTCCAATTTACGCATATAAATATGAATCAATTGATGTATGGATATGGATGAATGTTAGTTTCCAAAAGACAGCCATCATGAACGTGCAAAACATGACGAAATTTCGGGAGGTGCTCAAAAACTCAAAGAACGTGTTAATACTAACCGGGAGCGGAATCTCCGCCGAATCCGGTATCCCGACGTTCAGAGGAGCCGGTGGTTTTTGGAGAAAATACCAGGCACCGAGTCTAGCCACCCCGGAAGCGTTCGCGGCGAATCCGTCTTTAGTCTGGGAGTTCTACGAGTACCGCAGAAAAGTAGCCAGCGAGGCAAAGCCCAACAAAGTATTTTATCAATCGTTCTATCTATTTTATCTACTAGCATCTTGTTAACGATTCGATGCAACATTTATTAAATTATACGCACGTTTTATTGGTACTTTTAGGCTCACTTAGCGATAGCAATGTTCGAAGCTTCTAGCTTCCCCAAACATAGGAAAGTTACGGTAGTCACGCAAAATATTGACGAACTTCATCAAAGGGCGGGATCGACGGGAGTGATAGAACTTCACGGCTCGCTGTACAAAACTCGTTGCACGGTTTGCCATCATATCGACAATAACAAAGAGATTCCCATATGCCCGGCGTTAGAGGGAAAAGGGTAAGATGCTACGCTCTCGTCGACTGAATTTTCTAGGATTCACGTTACCTGTAGAGATCCGTACTGGCTCCATATAGATCACGCTCACTACGGATAATGCGAATTCTGCGTTAATCGTGATTTGGATATCGTGAACAGATCACCAGATCCAAAGGTTATGGTCTCTGATATCCCGGTAGAAGATTTACCCAGGTGTCGAAATGGGAATTGCAAGGGTTTGTTAAGACCGCATATCNAAGCATATTCACGCCTACAAGGTGTTTCTCCCACTTCTGTAAAAATCTGTACATCCTAATTACGTTCAACCCTTTCCTTGGTTTAACGTTATTATTTCTTTCTCCAACAATCAACTCTATTACGTAAAAATCTATATCTTCTTCAAATCAGACACAAACCGATTATCAACCGTGTTCTGTGTCCTCGTTCGAACTTCCAATTTACGCATATAAATACGAATCAGTTGATGTATGGATATGGATGAATGTTAGTTTCCAAAAGACAGCCATCATGAACGTGCA
>SMSR01015972.1:0-85094 GCA_019453355.1 Ceratina japonica | reverse complement strand
GTATTTCCATTTTCAATTACTATTACTTCGTCATCGAGAAGAATTTCAGGCGAATCGTTAACATCTTCGTGTATATCTATCCAATTCGTTGCATTATCAGGTTCTATTAATTCATTTTTTTCGTCAGTCACTGGCAACATCGTCTTACTTTGTTCGCATGCTCTCCTATCATCGTCGTCGTCATCACTGAGAACAACTTCCAGTACATTGTTAATATCGTGATCTATGATTGTACAATCTTCTTCGCTATTAGATTCATTCAGTTTTATTCTTTTATGTTCAATTAGTTTATTATTCTCGTTTATTGAACGTTTTACTGTAAAGTATCTGTCAATAGATATTTGTTTAAGTTGCGACATTCTGACTTCCATGCAAAATTCGTGCTATTTATGTATAAAATGTAAGTAATATCGTAAATTACAAATGTTATAAACAAACTCTTGCTTCCCTCGACCTCCTGTCACTTTACTTAGACTTCTCGGGGATAAATAACAGATATTAGGATATCTGGTCTCATTCCAATCGTCTTACCTGCAACGCTCCTTTATTAGTATTTAATAGATTTGATAAAATATCTATATAAATCTTTCATCACAGAATCTTCATTACTCACATGCAAACAACACGCACCACGTTCTGTATTCTAATATTTAACGTAATTCCGCGCGTCGGATATTTATCCCGCCATTTCTTCTGTGCAATACGACTGCCTGATACCTGATTCGTCTGGTTGATCACTGACTCATCATCACCATTACTGTGAGTAATAAATGGTGAAAATGACATAGCCTGGGTTTTTCCGCGGATATAAGTCACTGCGCGTAGACCATTGCCGCCATTGCCGGCTGTACCAGCGCTGGCAGCGCTATTAGCATCAGCTGTCCATTGCGCTACGAATACGAATACGAATATTCTTGCGCACTGCGCACGAATAACTTCCATGGCACATGTATGGCACGCACTACACATAATGATAAGACTGTAATAACATCACTGCACTCATAAAATTCATTGATCCTGATTAGACTCTCGCCAAATACCAATGATTTCGTAAAGACGTGTTAATTAGTGATTCGGTAAGTATAGGGTATATTGTGTAAAATCTGGGAATTGTGAAGAGAAGAATCGTCGCAAGTGCAATGTTTTCTATTTATTTGAACACATGGTTTAAATCAAACAGGTATTTAATGTATATAGTTGATATATATTCCGCACTTTATTCCTATTTTATATTACAATTACATAACGTAGTTAATGAGATCAATGTTCGTTTATTAATATTTTAACACAAAATAGTTGAATTGCGATGCGATCTGCAGACCGCAAACGTGATTCGATTCATCACAGTTCGACTGAGGCAAAGATTATATGTCCATAATTACGAGCTAGAAGATAGAAAGACAGGATCGGCGTTCTCTCATAGTTTAAAAACTGACACGTTCCCCGGTTAACGAGTCGCGCAATAAGAACGTAATTCATCCGTCGTGCAGCCCTTGATGCAACACTCCTCAGAAACACGTGAAGACTTTAACATTGTTCTTGCCCTCTCGGGCGATTCATAAGGAAACGAATCATAGTCATATTTTGTCTCCTCGCTTACGTCCTTTTCTGAAACTGGAAACCAGAGTCTCAATGAATCACTCGACAACACCTTACGATCAGACGTCAATCTGTGTTATTACCCTCGTCATCTTTTTTAAATCGTGAATTATAAGTGCCATGACAGATCATTTTCAACGCCGCCGGCAATTCTTGGCCGCAGTATTTCTGTGTGTCGTTCTTTTTCGACTTCTCCGAACTCGTATGTTCCGTTTCCGGCAACACAATCGCCATCATAAGCATGAAACTTACGATCGAATACAATGAATGCGACGACATCTAAAAACAAACGAAACTTCTGATATTGTTCGTTAAAAATACAGGTGCGCATAATTAAACAGTTGATGATTCTCTAAAAGACAAGCACGATGAGCTACGAATGTATAACAGAAAAGATGTTGCATTAGTACAGTTAGTACATTATTAGTATATATTCAACTAACGATGCGGAATGCATTTGAAGAATTCACTGTTCTATGAGAAACTGTCTCCTAGTAATGTATAATGTATTATAAATAGTAACATAATCAAGTAGATAACTTCCCTACAAATCAGTGATTATATACGTTCTTTAAACAACACGAAATCTTGTACGTACAATGGAAGAAGATTTTTCTCGTACAGCATTTGCAATATGTTACGTTCTCTATTTATACTGACTGAATAACACAGACCGTGGATTTTTATCCGAATTCCTCTTTTTGTTTCTTTGATTTTTAATTCGTTACGTAATATTACCGTCGCAAGAATTCTCATCTCCGTTCTGGTTCGCGTTAACGTATATTGCGCGAGGGTCTGGCTTTAGTGCAAATCCTTTCGTTCGCCGTCGGATTCTGAGGCGTTTTCTATTTTAAATCGGTTTTATTAACTTTTATCAGAAGTTATCGTTAACGATGTCTCGCGCCGTTCCTGCTGCGAGAAAGCGTGCATCCCAACATTGTTCAGTTGCGACCTATTTTTAGATAATCGCGAATACATACTGGCAAATCTCTTCTCTTTGGTCGACCCTCCGCGGGAACGAACTCTTTTATTTCGAAAAACGAGAATGCCAGTCTACAGCGTGTGAAAGATATAAGGACGTGCGAAGACAGAATGTCTTTCGAAAACAGGAAAGTGTTCAGTTTAGTCTGCTAAAAAGGCTTCAGATAAATATTAGTGACACCGAGAAAAGAAGCAGTGCTCCTGCTGGTCTACGATTTTGTAAATAGAAATCTAGGTAGAAAAACGTCGTGGGAGATACGGTGGATGCCGCGTTTAGACGTTCGTGCATTAATATAGTAATTATAATCGGAGCGACGGAATGATTCACGACCGAAGCTGATAACATACCATGTCGATATAACTTCCTCCAGCAATGTAGATATTATTTAACTATTATTTCCAAGAATGTAACCATTCTATTCCCGGTTATCCACACGGTTGCCTCTCCTTTTTCTCCCTCGTTAGTCGATTAAACAGCAAATCTGCGCTTTCTGTTCTTAATTAAACGTGTAATGCTATTTTTAAATCCTATCGGCATACGTAAGATAAATTTTAATACTATCGAAAATTAAAGTAGTTTTATATTAATTAAGCACTGGTCGAACCTCGATAACTCGGATGTTCAGGGAAGACTGAATCTTTGGTCTTCTGTGAAAATAATTGACTATCTACAAATCTCTTCGAATTGTCGCATTATTGTACGTCTCGGCTTTAATTCTAGTTAACGAGGTTCAATCGTAAGAAGTGTATATAGAAAATGGAATTACGGATTATTAAAATAGAGCTCAGTGAAATATCCGTCTATATATAAATTGTATACGTTTGTAGTATCACGGTTTATCACAAGATTAGTAGCTGATTTCTTTTTCTTCATGTATATAATCGTTGCATTAATCGATGGACGATGCCAGGGCTCCTCTAAACAAAAATCCAGTTAGAATATATAAATTCAACGATATATTCAGCAGCACTAAGAGTTTTCGCATGGAAAAATAATTGCGATTGATAATAGTTCGACAAGAAAGGAATTTAATGTTATAAGACCTTTATTCTTTTTATATCCTCTAGTTCGACGATAATGATTTTAAATTGTACATTCCAGTATTGGAAAAAAACATATACAGATAAGAGGTCGTAAAAAAGTGGCGATAAAATGTTAACGCCGAGTTATAGTATAAAGTGTAGTTATTTATGTGAGTGTCAAAATTAAGAGCCAAGATTTGCTGAATAAAATGATTGTAAATCTGTCTATATAGTTTCTGACGCTCTTGAATTAATTTGAAATTTGAATATTATTGTAATTCAAAAGGAGAAGTTCGTTCTGCTTGTCGAGAAGTAATTTTGGAAAGTTACCCCTTAATTAATTGTAATGGTGAACGAGGAACCCCTTGGTGATAGAGGGCAATTCATAAAAACGCATCGTACCTTTTTTCCGTTTGTTTGTCTTCATCTCATTCGGTTCATCGGCATAGGATTTAACACACGCTACTGATTCGACACGATTTTCCCTATTCAATATACTTGGAATCGAAGACTGTGCTTAACAAAATCGTATAACTCTTAGCACTTTTTGTTAGAATCGCGTTATATTTGATCGTAGCGAGCATCTTTTAAAACTTCTCGTTCAATTGAATTTCATATCACCACTTTACTTGTTATATCCTTTAAGAAGAAGAGATCAAAGTAGAGAGAGGAAAAGAGTAGAGAGGATGGAGAGAACACTGGGGCACTTGATCCACGAGCTCTAGAGTTTGTTCTGCTCTGTTTCAAAATCGACAGAACCCGCGGAATACGTTGAATCCCTACCAGCCAAGTTAATCGCGACAGAAAGAGAGAGAGAGAAAAAGAGAGAGAACCTACCGCTACTTCAGTTCTTCTTTCTTCTCGTTTTTTTCAACTAGAGGCGAACGTACCCGAAGAATGAATAGGAAAAGTGTTACCGGCTCCCTTATAAACCTACAGCCTCCAGCTATACCGAATGGCAAAGGACAGACTCATTAAGCACATCAAATTCCGTTATCTCGAAGAACGAAGCTGACGTTCCGGTGCATAAACATTCTCTGATTTTCGCGACCGATTAACCATGCTACTCATAATGTGGCAATTATTATTAGACGTCGGCACACAGGAAGAAGTATTTTTAACTGAACTATTGGTCATAAGTTATGCGAGGTGGGCGGGACGAGAGTCGTGTGGGAAGAAGAACAACAAGAGAGATATGCACGTTTTTTAAATATATTTTACAAAACGTTTCTATTCGTACAGCATATAAAACAATACTCTGTATTTATTTTATATTCACACATTAGCTCTATACGACTGTACCACTCAATATTCTTTTCGTTATACGTATAGAATACGACTTTATACAGTTGCTCGGCGGGCACGTTCCTCCCTTCGAACGTCGATACTATGATAGGGCCATGTCCTTCTGGGCCGTACCACCGACGTGTTTCTTCGTGTTGATCGTTTTCGTCGCGCGTTCCCGGTCGATTGTCAATTCCGTGGCGTCCGGACTCGCGTTCTTACCGAATACCGTGCCGGACGCAAACTCCTGCTGCTCCTTCGCGACCGTCTGCGACGGCCTCTCGTGAACCGTCTTCCTCGCCTCGCTCGGGACCACCTGTGCCGGCTTCGTCAGATGCGGTATCGTATTCAACACGTCCCCTACGTTCTTCTTGTGCTCCGCGTAGTGAGCGTCGAATACGTGCTCCGTTTTTCCTAGAAACTGATTGGCAGTACTCTCAACTTTTCCAACTCTGGTGCCAACGGCGTTGCTGCCGCTGATAACGTCGCCCATGCCGAAGCTACTTTCCTTGGAACTGAGAAACGAGGCGTCGAACACCTCCGTGTCAAGTCGTTCTGGTGGTAACTTTATGATCCGGGATCTCACGATATCCAAATGCTTGTGCACGTATTCTTGATGAGGAGCCAATGCTGCTGCCTGCTCCAAGCACTGTTCGGCCAGTCCCAACTTCCCACGCTCCACCATTACCACGCAGAGATTGTGAAGACCTTGGACGTTCGTAGGATCCAATTGCAGTATCCTACGATAACACTGTAACGAAGGAAAGGTGAGACATATTTTATAATACTCGACTCGATATAACAAAACTATAATCGACATTTCGTTTCAAATACTTCAGTCGTTTTTAAGGTGCTAATATACGAGTAAACGCTTACTTTTTATATGACATTAAGATCTGATTCGAAACTAGGAACTCACGTTCTCGGCAGCGTCCAGATCTTTTATATTGTTTATATAAATATCGCCTAAGAGGATCAATCCTTTGACGTGATCCGGATGAAACCTGACTAGCTGGTTTAAAAAGGGAGCAGCTTCGAGAGGACGTTGATCGTCGGCGAGGAGAAGGGCCAAGTTGAACAACGCAGAACGGAAATCTTCTTTGAGTGCGACCGCGTTACGGAACCATCTCTCTGCGCTCGCACTGTCGTGATCGTCCATCGCCAGCATTCCCAAATTAAAGTGGACTCGTTCGTTGTTCGAATCCTGAAAAAAGATAAATTATTAGCCTCGATATCGTACCTACATCGTGTTAAAACGAAGAGAAAGGAATAATACTTTTCTCAAGAGCTTCAGGAGTCTGTCTCTGGCTACTTTTCGCAATTCGACACGTCCGAGTTCNCGCGCTCGCACTGTCGTGATCGTCCATCGCCAGCATTCCCAAATTAAAGTGGACTCGTTCGTTGTTCGAATCCTGAAAACAGATAAATTATTAGCCTCGATATCATACCTACATCGTGTTAAAACGAACAGAAAGGAATAATACTTTTCTCAAGAGTTTCAGGAGTCTGTCTCTGGCTACTTTTCGCAATTCGACACGTCCGAGTTCTTGAAGTAGAATAGCCGAATTCAATAACGCCTGTTCGTGCTCCGGATCGAACTCGAGAGCTTTATCGAGATATGCCAAGGCTTGGGACGCTTTCCCCTGTTCGAGGAACACGACTCCCAGCTGCAATTTTGTACCAACGTGTTACGACATGATTAAAAAAATACATAGAGAATTAATTTCGTTGTTCTCGAGTCGAACATAATTTCATTGATCATGGACGCTTACGTTGTAGTAGATATCTGGGTTGTTGCTGTCGTAGAAGAGCGCCCGCTCGTAAACCTCCTGGGCCTCCTTCGTGCGATTCAGTTTAATGAGAACGTCGCCACGATTAATGTACGCTTGCGTGTAATCGGCGCGCATACTNCTTGAAGTAGAATAGCCGAATTCAATAACGCCTGTTCGTGCTCCGGATCGAACTCGAGAGCTTTATCGAGATATGCCAAGGCTTGGGACGCTTTCCCCTGTTCGAGGAACACGACTCCCAGCTGCAATTTTGTACCAACGTGTTACGACATGAGAATTAATTTCGTTGTTCTCGAGTCGAACATAATTTCATTGATCATGGACGCTTACGTTGTAGTAGATGTCTGGGTTGTTGCTGTCGTAGAAGAGCGCCCGCTCGTAAACCTCCTGGGCCTCCTTCGTGCGATTCAGTTTAATAAGAACGTCGCCACGATTAATGTACGCTTGCGTGTAATCGGCGCGCATACTAATTGCTTGCCTATAAAGCAAATCGGCTTCTTCTAATCTAGTCGCGTTCTTCGCTATCAAATTCGCTAGGTTCACGAAGACGTTCAAATGATTAGGAGCTATCCGAGCTTGGTAAGACTCCCCGGGTTTCGCTTTCGGCAGCAACGATTTCGCCTTCAGATAGGCGTCCTCGGCTTCCTTAAACATTTTCAGGTGATTGTAAGTTCTGCCCACGTTGATGTGAGCACCGATGTCGTCACCCTGGACTTGCACGGCCATATTGAAGAAATTTAAAGCTTCCTTGAACCTCCCTTGACTTTCCAACGCGTGGCCGACGTTGTTAAACAATTTCGCATTTCGATCGTTCACCTTTAATCCGGACATGAATATCGAGTATTCGTCCAACCAATCGTAGTTTCTCATAAAGGTCTTCGTCGAGTGCGCAGCCAAGAGAGTTATTATTAAAAATAATGTGAGTTTCTTAAATCTGGAGACCGAAGGAGTAGGTATTAAGAACAGTTTGAACGAGAAGACAAGAGTTCGCTTACCTCTTCTCGCTTAGAATGCTCCATCCATATCCAATGAGCATACAAAATCCCATGGATGGGGCATATAACACTCTTTCGGCGATGACGAATCCAACCGGGAAGAACAGGTTCGATGCGGGTAGAAACGGCAATATCATCATAGCCAAACTCTGTACAGGAAATTAACATTTTTATTATAAGAACTTTAAGGATGAGAGATTTAATATACCAACCATTATGAGGACGATGGAAGTCTGCCTGTTCGGTGTTAAAATCGCAGTTACCAACAATCCTATTACAGTCGTGTGGGTGGCTATGGTAGCGAGATTGCGAGCATCTATGAAACTTTCTATCAACGGTATCGTCCCCATAGTCCAATCACAGCATAAATCGTTTGGAAGAAACAGCAACCTTAGATTAACCGCAGCGAGGTAATTATAGGTAAGCTGCCTGATCGGCGTCGGTGCCACTGATGCGGGATTGTCAAACCTGAAACATTGATCAATAAATTATCTTATTTCTAATCGAGAACTTCTACATTTCATTGAAATTTGCATGAAACAACTGAAGTGTGAACAGGGGTGCGCAGAAGAAAGAATCGTATCGAATAGGGATACTAGAAGATTCAATAATACAAATAAAAAGAGATTACAGGAAAGACAACATCGCAATCTTGTTGTTTAACACATCGTCGCACTTTCTACGGGCTTTCGACAGTTGCTCACACTCAAGTTATTTACATAGCTCAATGGTACAGAGTTAATACGTGTAATCAATGTGTACAGATACCTGGTAAATACAGGTAACTTCGAGCCCATTACATGTAGCCGAAGGATAAGTAAACTAAACGTGACAAGTGTGAGTACCGTCAGTCGTTTTGTACCTTCACTGGACCAGGCAAGCAACGTCTTTTTCCCACCGAAGGCTGCCTTTAACATCAGGAAAATATCCATTGCTCTTACCTAAAATAGAGAATTTGTAAAAATAGCGAAGTTTATTTCATTGTCAATTAACATTGAAATTTACCTTTTGTACAACGAAAATTTCGTATAATACGCAAACAGCGGTAGCCGTTATCCCTTGCTCTTTGCATAACATGGCAGTAAAAACGAACGACATTGATAATATCAAAGATCTCCATCCTGGAAATGGATAGAATAAAATGTTAATCTGAGAAGTAAATGGAATTTATGTCTTCAAGTTGCATGGAAGATGGAACAAACGTGGAACAAAATAGCACATACATAATTCAAGAAATCGATAATACTAAAATTTAAATGCGCTGTTTTTAAATTTTCTACAAAAAGCGACACGAACATTCCGGAAAATTAAATAGATCGGATTAGATTAAAGAAGACGATGGACATCTTACCCGTGGATCTTCTACTTCGGCAGCATTTAGTGTACGTGATTAAAGCCGCTAAATAAAACAAGGAGGACAGCGTCTCTGCTCTTCCGACCACTCCTGTAACCTTAATACACGATTATCCATTGACAATGCGTCGAAACCCCTTGGAACTAGGAACTACGGAAGCGGTCGATCGATCGCTCGACGTCGACCCTTTGTATACTCTGTACGGACACGCGTTCCCACTCAATAACATTGTGATTGCCGAGTGGAAGAGAAACCAGGACTAGAAGTAATTACCAAACCACAGAGATCTCGTCGACTTTAACTCTTTCAGATCTACTGTGTTTTTCTTTCTTTTGATCAATGAAAAAAATTTAGCTGTATTCTGCGTTTCTCCACTGAAACGTGTGCCGGATTCCCGGTTTACAGACAGAGAATTTCGTTTATACATTTGCGAACGATTCTGTGAACTCATTCTAACGAGGATCGGGTCTGAAAGAGTTAATTTTCGTGAAGAGTAACGTCGATCGATTTGGTCGAGACGCGTGCAGAGAACCAGTCTTGATGAACTTACTGCCTCCGTGTGTATAGGATGTACCGCGAACAGGAGAGAAGACACGAATGTCGCGGAATCGGATAGAAACATCAAGCATGTCCTAAAATAATGATTGTAACAAGCTTAAAATATTTACAGACTAAGAGTATTTTAAAACTAGATACAAATAGGAGGTACTGGACGAAGTTTTAGCGGCTTTCTCATTAATATGATTGACGAGTCGATTTTCGCCTAAATATTGGAAAATGAAACAAGAAGCTGGTTTTATTTGGAAATCTGATTTTCGTTTAGAACGTATTACCTAGTCTAGTTTTTAAATATTTTATCGTTTAATTCGATTTCGTCGGTTTGATCGTAAAATCTGCACAAACTTTTTCCAGTTAGTACATTATAAATCATTAGAACTAAAATCGTCGTGAATAAATGAAATAGTCAGTTAATTATTAATGCTTGATTTATCTGTTGCAATTATACGTGAAATAATACTATGTTACGTAGTTATTTTCATGGTCAGAAGCTAGAAAATAATCTGACTAAAACACACCTGAAATACAGTAAGCATACTCCAACGTGTAGGATAACATTGAGTAAATGATATCCCATAGGATCCAATTGATGAATCAAGTAATTCCATCGAAATGTGAGAACGCACAGTGGCCTGTACGATTTGTGCGATTGTTCCTATTCGAGAAATTACAATTATATCAGCATTTTATTATATTCTAAAATTAGATAAACAATAAAATATGTTCGTAGAATTCTATAAAATTCCTTAAAGGCAGAAATAACAAGATCGTCAATTTTAGTACTGATTCCAGTAAATCAATCTTTATATTTTATACATATACATATATAACAGACTAATTAAATTTCATTGGTATTTTCAAACAAGAGTCAAGGAAACACTGCATCATATATGACATGAATTGATTTGAGAATTAGAACGAATGTAAACGCGATCGCGTAATGGGTCATAAAATAACAAAGATTCATTGATACTTCGATACGAGCTGACAAGACATCCCACAATATGAAAAATGGATTAACTCCAGAATCAGGACGAATTTAAAAGCGATCGAGTAGTACTCGGAATCGGATCGAGCGAAATCATCGAAAAGGAAGGAAAAGGAGGAGAAGAGTTTGAACGGATCAATACACAAGAAGGTAGCAGAGAGAAGAGTGAAAGGGAAGGGAAGGGTAGAGGGGAGATGAGGGGAAATCGAAAGCGGCTGTGTCAAAAAGCCTACGTATATCTACCGTTGCGCCTACCTTGTGCATAGGAGTACCCCAGAAGTCATTGTAAAAAACATTTTTCAGCGGCGTATGAGGCCTCAGGTCGCGGTTGTCCTTTATCGCCGAGATGTCATCGAACACGAAACCGCAATTGAGGCTGTTGAAATAAACGGCGAACGCGGTTACAGCGACAATCGCCGCGAGTGCTCCCCGCGCAGGCACTCCCATCACAAATAAGACATCGATCGGCCGTCCGTCTTTTCCTTCCCGATCTTCGATTGCCGGAAAACGCCTCCTCGCCGGGAAGCTCTTATCCTTTCCCGTTCTCTCTTCTCTGCGTCTACTTAACACGCTATCCTACTCTAACTATCGCCTGGGCACGTTCGAGTCGAGGGACAGTTTTAACCCAGCGATATCCAGGAGTGAGGCAGGAATATCGTTCCCGGGCACGTAAACGCGGAGAAGCTCCTCCTCGGGCACATCGCGAAATCGAGCTATTCCATTTACGTGTCGAGCAACGATGAACGCGAGCACGATTTCTCACGGAACGATACGCGGTACCCGACGACGAGAGACATTATATCGACGACTCGAAGGAGGCTGGTTTTATCGTTTACCCGTTCCCCTCGCGGGAAATAAGGGAAGCCGCACTCGAGCCTAAAGAGGGACCGAACTCACCGGACGCCGGAATCGGACAATTATAAGTACTGTGCACGCGCTGCTGTTGAGAGCGATCTGTCAAACGACGGACCGGGATAACCGTCCCGTGTATACACGGTCGTACGTATGGAAACGAACACGCTACGTCTCGTCGTGAAACGAAATACGACGTCGCGACGGCGACGACGCGGATTTACCTTCGACACGAATCACGCATGCCCGCCAGTTGCCTATGGCGCGAACTATATCATATGCACCATATGAGAGGTTTCAGATGAATTCATTATAACATTTCATACAATTTTTAAGTTTCCGTCTCCTATATATATCAATTGACAAAAACGGTAAAGGATACTTCTAATTTAATTACATGCATCACTCTGTCGGTATATAAATGAATTCGATTTCTTTCAATCTTCTGCATGTATAGTTTATGTATATTATTTTTATGGACAACGGATTTGGTATTACTTTTATATGAAACTTTTTATAATGAACGAAAATGATTGTAGAGAACATTTAAACCGAGGCGATGTTGCACATGCCTGGCATCAACCAATGGTGCCGTTCAAACAGTAGTGGGGATGAAGCCGTAAACGATGCCTCTTGGAGCATCAGTCGAGGTAGGCTGGTAGGCATGCCCTAAGCGTCGTTCTCTCGGCAGTGACATTCCGGTTATTTGAAAACGGTTTTTCTAATTAAAACAACCGAGATACGTACATATTTAATCTCCTCGCGATCGATGAAGTGATAGTCGGAGGAAGAATCGACATTGTTCGCCGGGTATTGATTAACATTTGACAACGCATAAAAGGAGGAATCATCCGGCGAAATTCGGTGGCGTCCTTTCCCCTGGATTCGATTTCTGCGAAAAGTGTGAGTGCTCACAAATCCGTATTCCTTTCTTTGTATCGCACATGCACACCCTGCGTTACATTTGCACGATTCGTATAACAGGAGATGGGATTGAACTGAGTCGTGATCAAATTATACGTTCCCTAAATTGTCTATAANTCGTATTCCTTTCTTTGTATCGCACATGCACACCCTGCGTTACATTTGCACGATTCGTATAACAGGAGATAGGATTGAACTGAGTCGTGATCAAATTATACGTTCCCTAAATTGTCTATAAAAAAAACGTAGTTCTTCTGATAGCAGTTGTTCGTTGTAAACAAAGTAAACTGCTAACGATTTATCTTTGAAATAATCTGTATTTTCATTTTGTGAATCAGAATGTATCCAATCAAACAATAGTAGGACTTTAAAGAAATACAGTTTAAAGGATTATGTCCATCATTGTTAATTGTTTATCAAATAATTAGGTAAGTCTCATGTTTTTCAATAAAATCATAGAGAGCCTTGAATCCCTTTATAATGTTCGCTTTTATCCTCGTAGTTCAAGCTTAATTATTTATAAGAATAAGTAACGAGCAAAAGAAAGGAAGAGATCTAATGTACATGAATTGTATTCACGAAAGAGAAAGTTGTAGCTCTGTATGCATCTGCATTTGTTTCGGAACCGCGCGGCGTGAAACATATAATATAAAAGGGGCTGCGAGTTAGGGGAGAAGAGAGACGAAGCGCGAAACAAAAAGAATCGGTCACAATGCGTTTCGAACGGTGAAATTTGTTCGATCGAATTATTACGCTCGCCACCTGCTGTATTCGAATTCGTAGCGTTTCCATAGGAATACGTTAATCTATCGGATTGAGCATAAAGTTTTCATCAAGGAACTTTTTCTTTTATTATCGAAAGAAGATTCTAGTCTTTTTAATGATTCATTGATTTTATATCAAAATTATTTATCGTAAACAATTTTAAGTTGGACGTAAGAATGGCCGAGGATATGAGACGAGTTAAAGAAAGTACTAACGATTCAGGCGTCGGCGTTTGGAATTAATGCAATTTATGAGAGAGATGCGAGGTTCGTTATATCGGAAAAACTAGAAACGGGTGCATTCTAACTATGTATGGCTAGACTTCTCGAGGCAATAGACTCCAGAGAGCAATGCCATCCGATCGATCGGTTTACGTCTGGGCGTCCCGACGCCAGCTGCAGTGCTTACACACGTATACAGGGTGTCCGGTAAATCGTAATATGCCGGGGGACAAGGGATGAAATTTGTATTCGACTGCGAATGAGAAATAAATCGTGTACTAATTGTTTGTTAATTTGTCAGAACGATATAAATTATCATTACTCGTTCTATATTTGGTTGAGATAAGCAGATAATAAAGTTTTATTTAATAGACGGTTATATAATTAACCAGTCGTGCAGTAATGAAAATAATTCCAAGTTTGTGATTACGGCGATTAATGTGATTAAACGCCGGTAGGATGGAAGGAATTTAATTGGAATCGTGTCTGGTCGGTTTGTAGGTATTAAAATAAAAGATGAGTCAAGGGGATCAAGAGAAGAGCATGGATAAGAAGGAAATCGCCGAGGAGGAGAGGGAGAAGATGTTGAACGCCGAGAACACGAAGCACACAGCGGCATCGGCCACCCCGGACGCGGAATCCGAAGAACAGAAACCTAAGAAGAAAATACCAATCGGCGGAATTAAGATGCCCGGCTTCTGCCGTACGAAGAGCAAAGAGCCTTGCAAAGTAATCGCACTAAGAATTATTTTTAACTCGATGTTACTTGGAGTCTCGCTAAAATTTCCTTCTCTGAGAGTTTTAAAAGATTAAAAGGTATCCCATAGACTGCAGATTTTATGCATATATAGCAAAATTGCATACATGCATTACACGATTTTTAAACTTGATCAATTATTTTAAAAAAAGTCATTTCTTAAGTTCATACATTCGTTTGCATAAAAATCTGCAGTCTAACAACAGAACGTGGGTTTAATTCCTAAAAGGGATTCATTTTTAATACCTCCTCCACGTTCTAAGAATAACTATGGAAAGTAATACCAGATCCATTTTCCAGACAACTTTATCTCTTCTGCTTTAAGAGCTTTCATCCTGTTACAGTTCATAGCTCCATCAAAATGCTTGACGTTGATAAAATAGCTATTTTCGACTTTCCAAGCTTCAAATATTTAAGAAATCTTCTTATCGTTTGAAATTATCATTTATTCATCCTTGTGCGTATTTTCTTATTACGAGCAGAGTGGTTTTGCAAGCGACTGTAGAGAGACGCATACATTTTTTCTTTGGTCGATTAGCGTCTGTTTACAACGAAACCACGTTGCCCGAAAGAGCACGAGCTTCCCGGAGCACCATAGCGTGCTCAGGAGGGGTGCTCACAGCCCCGTAACGATTTTTTTTCCAACATTAAACCAATGGATGACGTCAGGCAGTATACACCTGGCATTATTGATCACACGCCTTTTAAATAATAAGCGCACCCCACCGGTAAATGACGACGGCGACCATGATCACGACGATGGTGATCCACGAATTGAATATCGATGTGTCAGTATACAGGAAACGTGATCGTGCGCCTTTCAAGCGGACGGAAACAGATCCTCTCGACCCTTAAATAGATTCCTGGGTCCCTTATGCAATTTAAAAACGACCATTATTTAATACACGGATATTTTTGAACTGTTAGGGCAGTCGCTTTTAAATTCGTAAATTATATGTTCCGTTTCCGCCGTCAGGATGACGAGGGTAAATCCGCCGACGCCGGCGAGGGTGACGCGACAGAGAAGAACGTCAAGGAGAACGAACAAAATGTGTCCCAGGAAAAAGCGAATACACCGAGCAAAGACGCGAAAGAGAAGGAAGCACGCAAGGGGATCCTCGACGCTATAAAGCTACCCTTAGTTTCAGTCTTTCCTAGGAAAAAGAAACAGGTACTGCGCAACTAGAGCACACTATTACAAAAAATGTTATGATCTAATTCTGGGTATTTACCAAGTCGCTGTTTATCAAAATCAAATAAAAATAATAGTTTGTCTAAAAACTTAACTACATGTTTCCCAAGGAGCTTTATATATTAGTCCCCAGTCAGTTGACGATTGTAACGCGGAAATTTACTAGGCGAAGCCTTATCTGTTGACTTTTAAGACCTAAATTCACTCGAGCGCGTACGGTCATTTGCCTACGTCGGTTCTCCCCTATGTTTTAATATTAACGTGTCCATCAGAGTACGAAGTGAGAAAGCATTCTGATATATGATTTGGAAGATTACTTAATAACAACGATATCAATTTAGGAAGATGAGCTGGAATTGGGAACCACCGGAACCGCTGGATTAGCCAGTGTCGAAACCCTGGACGATGCCGCAGGCGAAAAGAACCCCGAGGACGGTATGGAAACTGTTCGACTCGACGGAGATGCTCCCGACGGTATCGAATCTCCGAAACAACACTTTCTCGTCGCCTGCATATCTGCTGCAAGGAGGAACTTGTTCGTGTTAGGTAAGAATTTCCATTAACGATCGTAAATTATTTGACTGCTGATATATTTATACAAATTTCTATTTTTATGTATACAGTTAAAGAAACGAAATGCATACAAACATTTGTTCTCACCTCTAAATATTATTAATCGTATTTCATATTGGATACTTCTTATTTATTTGAAAATTCCTTCATACTGTGTTTCCTAAAATTTGCATAAACGTATAAATATCAGCAGCCTATAAATTATATTTAGATCTGGTCTAATTCGTACAATGTGTATTACAACAGTGGCTGCGTTGTGCATCCTGATATCAGTACTGATCGTAATCTGCATCGCTTTCGTCGTCCCGAGAAAGGCCGGTCCGCAGCTGGTGAAAGATGGGAACTTTGTAAAAGCAGTGACTTCCTGCGGGCCTGTGGAAGGTATAGCCGAGGACGCAGGCTTCGCGTTTCGCGGGATTCCATACGCGATACCACCGTTAGAGAACCGTCGTTGGCAACCCGCGGAACCGCTGCAAGATATCAAGTATTGCTGGACGAATACCTATCGCGCGCACAATGCGACGGACGTGTGCCTGCAGCGAGAGGCTTCTGGCCGCGTTATCGGTACCGAGGATTGCTTGTATCTGGACGTGTTCACGCCAAAAATTGGGTACGAATCTCCTCTACCGGTAGTCGTTATGATTGGCGCGGAGACTCTCAGCGGCGGTTCCCCGAGCGTGATGCAGCCGTCGGCGAAACTAGCCCATGTTCGCGACATGGTGTTCGTCAGGCCGAACTTCCGACTAGGCATCTTCGGTTTCTTGGCAGCAGAACCGCTATCGAGGGCGACGCATCCTCCCACATCCGGGAATTACGGACTTTCCGATATCGTTGCCGCGTTGAACTGGGTTCGTCTTAATATCGAGCACTTCGGTGGGAACAAATCGACTGTAACCTTGTGGGGCCACCGAGCAGGAGCTACGCTCGTGACCACGCTGGTCGGCACCAGGCGAGCGAAGGATCTCTTCCAAAGCGTATGGATCTCTAGCGGCAGCGCGATATTCCCTGGAAGGGAGTTGGAACTCTCTGAAAAACTCAGCGAACCATTTTTAACTAATATAAGATGTAACGACGCTGCATGTCTACGAAGTAAGAGTGCCGAGGAGGTGATGGACTCTGTACCCGAAACATGGTACGTGGAGAACGTCGGTCTGCCGGAACCTAGGGAGGCAACGGCGAGGGACAAGCGGCACGAATGGTTAGTCCTCGATGGAGCCATCCTTCAGGAGCCTGTTGGTCAAATCTGGGCGAGGGACGAATTCTCACAGAAGATTGTAATGGGCACGACCGCCCACGCCGGGACTCCTCTCAAATATCTCGCATCGGACGTCGCTCTGAACTCTACGCAGGTCGAGAAGCTAGTGAAGGAGTCGTTGCTCGGCACGATTGGCTTGGCCGATGAAGCTCTCCAGTTCGTATAATGTTTTTAGATACTGAGAACTCGATGATCGAGATGGATCGGGATGGGATAGAATAAAAATCTCAATCAAGTAGCATAAAAAATCGCCCGAGAACCCATCCGATTCGGATTCTCACATATCTCTAATAATTTTAATTAGACTGCGACCACCAACGAATCAAATGTTCATTCGCTTATTTATGTTTTAGACGCTACAATGCAACGTTGAAAGGCTTACTCAGTATGATGTCAGACATCCGCGTGGTCTGTCCACTGTTGACCGTCGCAAGAATGAAGACGAACATCCCCTTCTACGTGGCGACGCAACCCCGAGGTCAGTTCGCGGACCCGAATAGCGACGCCGCAGCGATACTCGGGTCTTATGCCGCTCGTACGCCCGCTGAGAAGAGACATGTATCCGCGATGCAGCAGCTGTTCAATTACTACGTTTGGCACGGCTCGTTATCGAATCCCGATCGTAGCGGCGTGAAACGGGTCCTGATCGTCGGTCAAGACGCGCTTCCTGACCGCGACTACCCCAACTGCGACTTCTGGATAGCAAAGGACATAGTCCCGTCTTACGGACGAGTAGACTGAATTGGTTTTCTCTTCTGGTTAACTCTCGACGGACGTTCCAATGGGTCACCTCGACTACCATCTCATACAGTATTCTTTTACGAACTCTCGAGAAGAGCGCTTGTTGCCTTGCCATGTAGAATCGTGAGTCAATTTTATTCTTTCTTAGGGTGAAATTTATGATCGCTTGTCAGTTATCATTTCTCATTTCCCAACATGATCACAAACTTACATCATTTCAATGAAACCTTAGAAAGTATTAAGCAACAATAAAAACCTAAAAGTTTTTTAAACGTATTACATCTCCTCTTTTGGTTCTCACTAATTATGTATCACGAAACAACTTAGATATGCAAAAGGCTGTTGAGGAATAAGAACTGAGAAACTATTAAAAATTCCAGCTTTAAAATCGTAAGTTATGTATAAAAAAGGAACTAGAGAAGTTAGAAAGTAAAAACTGTTAGTTAGTNAATCGCTTGTTAGTTCTCATTTCTCATTTCCCAACATGATCACAAACTTAGATCATTTCAATGAAACCTTAGAAAGTATTAAGCAACAATAAAAACCTAAAAGTTTTTTAAACGTATTACATCTCCTCTTTTGGTTCTCACTAATTATGTATCACGAAACAACTTAGATATGCAAAAGGCTGCTGAGGAATGAGAACTGAGAAACTATTAAAAATTCCAGCTTTAAAATCGTAAGTTTTGTATAAAAAAGGAACTAGAGAAGTTAGAAAGTAAAAACTGTTAGTTAGTTAATAACGTTATTAATAAATATTTTCGGTGTGTTTTCGAGGTAACCCTGACTGACTTTCGACACGAAAACAATTTTATTCTGCTTGTCAGACGATCGATTAACTAATTAATTGATTTCGTTTTTCGAAAAGAACATATCCATTATTTCTTTCCAAATCAGAGATAGATAAGCTTAAATTGCTATTCTCGACTGACTTAATCGCGTCTCATTTATTTATTAGAACGTCTTTTCTTTGCCAGAAATGGTAGATGAAAATCGTTAGAATATTTTTATTATATTGCAATTTAAAGAACAGAGTGCGAACGTTTATGCAATTTTTATTTAGATATTGTAAAATTATGGAAAAGTCAGTTCAAACTGAAACGACGGTGTAATATTTCAAATAACAGCTACACTATTTCTAATATATTTATTACTCATATCTTTTACTAATGCAAAGCGTATTTTTTCATTTATTTGTATTTTTATGTAATGTATTACAATTGCATAAACATTCGCAGTCTATGAATGAAACGACGTTTAAAATACTCAGTCATATCATAAAAAAGTTTTTGTATGATATTTGTAGAAATCGAACGAATCGCACGTTACTTGTTTTCCTCGTTATACTTTAAGACGACGAACGATTCTCATTCGTTCGTATATCTAAATTTACCTTGGTAATGTACGAAATAAGAGATTATTCTTTATTTAGGAGTAACTTAAACGTACCCCGTATATCTCAGCCTTAGAACTCGTGTTACTATTATTATTATTTATTGCATAAAACAAATAAGTACAGAATCTAATTTCTCTAGGATGCAGGAGTCGCGGAACATGTAGAGGTGGTCGGCCACTCCGATTTAATCATAATTATTTATTAACGTGACATTATGGCTAACTAGATGAACGACAAGATAGAAATTCTATTCTCGTTTTAAGAATATTTTTTNACGGCCACTCCGATTTAATCATAATTATTTATTAATGTGACATTATGGCTAAGTAGATGAACGACAAGATAGAAATTCTATTCTCGTTTTAAGAATATTTTTTCACCTAACGGGAACTCATTAATGAGTCCAAACTCTTGGAAACCCTATACTCGTTTGCTTCGAAGTACCGTCTTTTAATGAACGGTAACTGATCATAATACCGCTGTTTCGTTTCTTTAACAAGCTGCCAGATGCATAATATATATTTGTAGACGATACCCGACAATCCCTTCTTTGTAAATATGCTGTTACCGTTTTTTTCTTTTTTATGNTCACCTAACGGGAACTCATTAATGAGTCCAAACTCTTGGAAACCCTATACTCGTTTGCTTCGAAGTACCGTCTTTTAATGAACGGTAACTGATCATAATACCGCTGTTTCGTTTCTTTAACAAGCTGCCAGATGCATAATATATATTTGTAGACGATACCCGACAATCCCTTCTTTGTAAATATGCTGTTACCGTTTTTTTCTTTTTTATTAATTCCAATGTACTTGAACATATTTCCGCTCGCGTATGATAAGTAGATTTCTTTTTAGGAATATTATTTTAAGAACTGCAATTGATTTTAATATTTTGCATTCTGTACCTCTTTAGTTTAGAATCTGCAGTCTAGTAATAAGTATTCTCTGATTTTTATACCGCGCGCGTAAGACTGATTTCATGAATCTCATTTCCGTATGAATGTCCAGCTTAGTTTCTAATTAATAGATCGAATAGCTTTATCCTACCTCTGGCAAAAAGTATTCAATCGCGTTTAATATTATCAATATTGATACGGAGTAGCACTTCATATTCCAAATGCTTTTTAAAATGCATTTAACGACGACGAGCTTTTTGTACTTCAAAGGCTTTAGTACTTAACTCAATATTAATTATAAATAGAAATTGACTAGCATTTTTTATGTCGGAAACTTTACAAGTATTAGAAAAAGCTACAAAGTGATATCGTATAAAGTACTCAAAGAGAAGCTTTTAGATTCTTAGCTTTTTTATAAACCGCAGATTTTTATACAAAACCAAACATAAACTTTACAAAATCTCTATAAATAGAATTTGTGCCAAACCTTTTGATACCGTTATCGTATATAAACGAAATGCATGGGAAACAAATAGATTTAGATTTTTTATATCACTTCTCTTTCTCATAACTGAAAATTCGTATTATTCTGCTTGATCGAATACTCGTTGCCAGCGGCTGACAGTGTAAAGAAACCTGTTCGCAAGCAGTGTTTTCATCGTATCGCAAAGGAAAATATGTGCAAGAAGTATCGTTTAATTATTGTACGTCGGTGTGTATTCATGGAGTTTTTATGGTCACCGTCATCACCGTTTCTTTGTAATGTCAAATTGCACCAAGCACATACTCCTTATTGTAATTCCTGTCGCCTTATAATTTCAGTCGTCTTGGGAACAGATTTCCAACTTCGGCAACGATTGTTACAGTGCATATGCATTTTTCGAATGAATTTTAGACGTTCCCAAGACCATTGAAAGGTTCAGAACGAAATGTAATTTTATTATTATTTAATTAATGTGGGCCTCCGAACGTTTGTGTGCTATTTGGAGAAAAATAAAGTCTCATTCATTTCTTTTTTTAAATGTTATATATAGTTTGAGAGAAACGTCAGCTACGATTAAATTCATATAAACAGTTCACGGGTGTTTATGCCGAATTAAATAGTTGCAGCCACGTTTAAAAGGAACAGAAGCTTATGTGAACAGGAAATTTCATTCGCATTGCTCTTTTCAAGTTTTTTATGAAGGCGTAAAGATCCGTGGTCTAACGCTAAACATCATGTATTTATTATATATCACAGTTGTAACGGAAAGTAATTTTTAATAATTCAATCGTCTCCTTCTTTTAGGATCATTCTCGTGGCAAAATTTGACCGGGAAGCATATAATTAAAAAATATTGCCATTGACTTATGCAAAAGAAGTGTCTGACTAAAATATTAATGACCTCGAGACAAGTGACCTTAGGATCATTTTATAAAATTTCCTAACATTTTATACACAAAAGGAAGTGAGAACCTGGGAAGGCATAGAATTTCTTTTATATTCGATCTATCCACTGAATCGCACAAAATTCGATTCGCACGCTACGTTGTTTCTTTTTTATTTTTTTTTATCATTGGAATAAGAAGCATAATATGTATGCTTAAATGAAATAAAGAAGGGGATAAAGATAGATTATTAACTTTAAAATTTATTTAGATAGACTGTTTTCATGTAAGCTGATTAGAAAATGAAGTGTTTATACGATTATAATTATATTCATCGAAAAAGGATAAAAAAACGTCATGGGAACAAATAAATGTTAACATCGATGTTCGTATTTTGAATACGTGCATGCGACATTTAGTTTTTAAAGTAGAGACGCCTTCAGATTCGAAGCGAACAGTTCTTGTTTTTCTTATGTTCTTGTATTTTTTATGTTAGCTCTACCCAATTTCTCTAATTGTTGGATAACGATTTTTTTTATATCCAGCTGTTGCGAGTCGAATTATATTTTAAGAATAGATTCTGATTTTATGCAGACGTATATTTCCACGTTTCTTTTCATTTTAATTATTAATTTAGTTTGGCGTAGGTGTTCATTTCAAGAAATTGATTTGCTATATGAGCCGCAAATTGGCCAGCGCTGGTTCTTGCGGTTTAATTTTTTCAAAAAGCGCATATTGTTTACGTAAATGCGAGAAGTGTTGAGAATCACTGCCGAAGAATGCGAAGGATCAAGGATCGATCATCGCTCGATCATTTTTACGGATCTCAGTCGCGGATGGGAGTCACTGGCAGGAATTCCTGAGCACTCGGTCGACAATCTTACATTTTAAAGTTAGTGGAGCAATGTTACAAGGTATTCTTAATTCCTACCCTGTAGCGTAAAAGCCGTCCCGAATCAACAGGTAGCGATCGGTCCGCGCGCTGCGTGCGTTTAAAATTAATCAAATTGCTCGTCGTTACTGCGAGACGACGGGAAATGCGCGGAGGATACTGCGAAGGGAGTTTTCCCGAGTGTCCCGCTCGTGTCGGTTAAAAGGTAGTTCCGTTTTCGAAAGCGTCCGCGAGCTGCACGAACGAATTCCTCGCATTCCAACGTCGGTCCAGACACTCTCGCGAGGTTCTCCAGCATCTGCCGAAGACGAGAATGTTACTTTTGTGATTACTCATTCGGTGACATCCGTGGAATGCGGTAAGGGAATCGACTTCCTCCTACGCCTACTCGATTCTTTTTCTTCTCTCGTATTTTTATCCTTAAACGATAATTCCCCTTTATTGCTTGATCGTCCAGAGNATAAAGAAGGGGATAAAGATAGATTATTAACTTTAAAATTTATTTAGATAGACTGTTTTCATGTAAGCTGATTAGAAAATGAAGTGTTTATACGATTATAATTATATTCATCGAAAAAGGATAAAAAAACGTCATGGGAACAAATAAATGTTAACATCGATGTTCGTATTTTGAATACGTGCATGCGACATTTAGTTTTTAAAGTAGAGACGCCTTCAGATTCGAAGCGAACAGTTCTTGTTTTTCTTATGTTCTTGTATTTTTTATGTTAGCTCTACCCAATTTCTCTAATTGTTGGATAACGATTTTTTTTATATCCAGCTGTTGCGAGTCGAATTATATTTTAAGAATAGATTCTGATTTTATGCAGACGTATATTTCCACGTTTCTTTTCATTTTAATTATTAATTTAGTTTGGCGTAGGTGTTCATTTCAAGAAATTGATTTGCTATATGAGCCGCAAATTGGCCAGCGCTGGTTCTTGCGGTTTAATTTTTTCAAAAAGCGCATATTGTTTACGTAAATGCGAGAAGTGTTGAGAATCACTGCCGAAGAATGCGAAGGATCAAGGATCGATCATCGCTCGATCATTTTTACGGATCTCAGTCGCGGATGGGAGTCACTGGCAGGAATTCCTGAGCACTCGGTCGACAATCTTACATTTTAAAGTTAGTGGAGCAATGTTACAAGGTATTCTTAATTCCTACCCTGTAGCGTAAAAGCCGTCCCGAATCAACAGGTAGCGATCGGTCCGCGCGCTGCGTGCGTTTAAAATTAATCAAATTGCTCGTCGTTACTGCGAGACGACGGGAAATGCGCGGAGGATACTGCGAAGGGAGTTTTCCCGAGTGTCCCGCTCGTGTCGGTTAAAAGGTAGTTCCGTTTTCGAAAGCGTCCGCGAGCTGCACGAACGAATTCCTCGCATTCCAACGTCGGTCCAGACACTCTCGCGAGGTTCTCCAGCATCTGCCGAAGACGAGAATGTTACTTTTGTGATTACTCATTCGGTGACATCCGTGGAATGCGGTAAGGGAATCGACTTCCTCCTACGCCTACTCGATTCTTTTTCTTCTCTCGTATTTTTATCCTTAAACGATAATTCCCCTTTATTGCTTGATCGTCCAGAGATTTTTATCGCATTCGCTTCCCGTTAACTCGCTGACAATCCAATCGAACTTATGCGACAATTCGAGAACTTGTTTTTATAACATTCCTTGTTTTATCAATCCTCATTTTGTTGTGTATTGTTACATGGACAACGTGTTAGCAGTAACTTGAATATTGCAAAATTTATTTATTTGAATTTGCAACTATCGATCGTGAGCCACCTGTTGATTTATAATTAACTTCACCGCGTATTTGAATTTAATTTTAACAAAGGTACGAAACACTCCTTCCATGTAATAATTAAAAACGCGGAATCCTCTCTGCAGCTTGTAATTTATTAACGCGCGACGATCTCATCATCGCATCATAATTCAAATTTCAGTTAGGGCAGAGTCCTTCTTCGCTCCATGGAACGATTGTTGTATTTTGGTATGGGTGGCATTGGTTGACGAAAAGAAAGGGTGCTGGATAATCCAAATGGATAACGAAAGCCCATTATGGCCCAGCATCTGCAAACCCAGCATCAGCACGAATTCCTACCACTGTGCGACGTACTCTTCAACATAATTTCGCTGGCCTCGTACTTTTGCGACGTCGTGTTCGACTTTGCGATGGTTTATGCTCTCGCGTATCATTCCGTGGCTCCTCCTCTTCTCTTCCCCTTGAGCATAGCTCTCATAGCAACTTCGTTGCTTATTTCTCAGGTCAGTGTCCAAAACTTAATATCCAAACTCTTGTACGTCTTGTGTACTTCTTCGTTTAATTATAATCTTCGTTGATAACAGATTATTAGCGTACGATGGTATTTATGGGGCGCCAGGGGAAAACTAACTAGTAACGCGATAAGAGATTGCAATATCAATGAGAAGAAGGAAACCGGGAATTGGACCATATGGTGCGTCCTGCTACTTCATTCCACCCAAATCGGAGTATTGTGGAGATACTTCAAGTTATTTATTCCGGTTAATTTAACTTACGTTAAACACGAGGTAAGAATCTAATCTAACTCAGTGACCTACACATAACGAAAGGGAATAGTTTTTACATGTGTATCTTAATATTACTGAAACTCGATCAGGTGAGGGAACTCTGTGTCTTGCGGCTTATCCACGCCTTTTGCGAAGCCGCGCCGATGTTGCTGCTGCAGTTATACTTATTATCAATCGGTATCAATAATGATACAAACGCCGACGGCAAGGCGAAGGAGAGCGAGAACAGGGAGAGCGACAAGCTAGCAAAACTGACCGCGGTGTCCGCCGGTCTGTCTCTCTGGAGCGTCTGCTGGGCGGTCGCCAGCTTCAGTAAAGGTGCAGCGCGTCTCCGGAACTTGGAACGACTCGTGCTGACATGGCTAGGTGTGCTAGCGCAGTTGGCATGGCGTTTGGGAACAGTGAGCGCCAGGGTCGGAGTACTCGTAGCTTACGCGTCTCTTTACGGTGGACAGTGGCTGTTGATCGTCATGGCTCTCCACTGGTTGTCCATGTTGATGTGGTTGCTGCTCACTCCAGACGGACTCTTCCACGGTGGCGAACATTTGCCTGTCCTAAGGAAGACGTCACTTGCCGCGTTACTCGCATTCGTTTACATATTCGCGTATGTGAACCTGCACGAGACGAATCATCGCCAAAAGATGGTACGATTTTATTTTTTCTGTTAGATTCTGGAGCTTCTGTAACGTTGATTGTGTATTTGCAACAGGTGATTTTTTACACGGTGATGTTTTTGGAAAACAGTTTGCTGATCGGCGTCTGGATAGTAGGCGTCAATCGAACTGATCTCCTCCCGCATCAGCATCACCCGAACCCTGTAACTTTAGTACTTACACTGTTAGCTTTATTCTTCGGCGGTATGTTTTTCATGGGCCTCTATTATAGGTAATTACGTAAATTCATTTCGTGAACACGTCAAATTCGCAGTCTAATAAAATGAAATGATTTAATTTTGGAAATGCACAGGTTTTTTCATGTACGAAGATTGAGGTACGAAGCTGGTGGAAGAATGACTGCTTCGAATCTCACTGCTTCATTATCGAATACCTCGTTATCGAACCAGGTACATTTAAACAGTAATTAAGAATTCTAGTCTGGACGCAATAGTTAGAAATGTCTAACAGTAGATAAAACTCACAGGAGGAAAAACAGATAGACTATACGGAGGATAAGAAGTTAGGCGCGAACGTCGGCGTGAGGAGAGTGAAACTGAGCAACGGGGGAATACCTGGGGTGTTTAATTGCCGTTTCGCGAATCCGGCCGTGGTGAATCCGAATCGTAAGAAAAAGAAGCCGACCACATTTGTACCTCCTCCGCCGCCGCAATCTCAAACCGGAGTCGCTTCCACTACCGTGAATTTGGTGGGCGATGCGAAACAGTGGCTCGGCGCGAACACCAATTCGCGACAATTGATACCGTTCTGGAAGAAATCGGCGAACACTGATTCGACGCAGGTATAAATAAAAGATTAACAAATTTAAGGTGTTCCACTAAAATTCGAATATCTTAGTTTAATATATATAACTATAATTTATAAAACTAAATTACGATTTTTTTAAACAAATGAAAACAGTTATATGTAAAAGTAGAAACACCTTGCACCAAACAAATATTTAGCGTTGTTGAAAAAATAAACTTAAATCATACGTTCATTGTTTCGAGGTAGAATGACCACTCGACGGTGCAAAAAACGGAAACGGACACAAGTACTACTGGCTCATTAAGCGTGAATCTGATACGAGAGAAACTTCAAGAGAAGAAGCAACAACAGTTGCGAGAATTGCGTGCTATTCAAGAAGAAATAAAGGAAGGAAAGCTGTTCCCGCCTCCATCGGCTTCGGCTTCCTCGTTCTCGTCCTCGCCTGGGTCGAATCAGCAACCACCGCCTAATACGAAGCTACACACGTCCCCTAGCTCTCCTCTGTTCACATCCGCACCGTCTGTAGGCGATCAGAACGGAGGAGTGACACTGTCCTCGTGGCCACCAGTCAAGATGCACTGCATGTTACCTCCGCCACCGTCTTCGTCGTATTATCCAAACGTTTATCCCTCAAACTCGTGGAGAACCACGCAGAGGGAACGAGCGGATACCCCAGAAATCCTGTTGGCGCCGAGATGTCTACCGCATCATTATTCTCATTGGGTGCCATCCGGTCACGTTAATCACCGGTAATTAATGAGTTAGAGGCTAAAGAATAGAGTAAGATCCAAAAACAGCACAAATTTAAACTTAAATTACAGATTGCGTTCGAGTCAGAATGGGGGTGAAGATAGCTCGAAAGGCGAAGGGGAAGTAGAAGGAGAAATGAGTGACATGGAGGGTAGCCAGGTGTCTTTACCACGGAGCTACACGCTTCCACGTGAATTCAAGTACCATCATCCAAACAGCACTGCCAGAGAACGACGCCCAGGAAATAGCAAAGTTCCCGCGTCGCGATTTTATTTACCTTCTACAAATAGTTCCGATGGTGAGCTATCTATCGTTATTACGCGTGAATTTTATTCATTTACAAGAAAGTTGAATGTGCAAACAGTATAAATACTGCATGTACGTTGCGGAGATTTCAAGCCTGCAAAATTTTTTAGGGGATGTAGATAGCGCGGATAATGAGGAGGAAACGGACTCCGAGGTGCACTATCGCGTGAAAAATAATCACGTGATTAATAATCACTGCGAGACCCAACAGCAGCAGCAACACCAACAGCAACGGTTCGCGTTCGAGGAGAACAATAAGAACGACTTCGTGAACCCTAACTCGGATTCCACGATGGCTACGATCGTCGCCGGAAATTCTTACCTAAATAATACTCAAGGATTACTTAGACCGAATCAGTTGTTCCGGAACAGGGTCAAACATGAAACGAAACTCTGATATTTTTTTTTATGGACGTGCAATCGAAGGATTTACAGCAAGAGGGATCTTTGTTGAAAGAACGACGAACTTAGCAGTGAGCAACGAAAGTATTTGAACGACACGGTAGGAAATAATTATTCTTTTTGTAAAAAGTGTACAATGCAAAAAGTATTTTGATAATAACATTTTAATAAGACGGGAAAGAGTGAGGAAAACGCGTTGAATACAATTATAAAATTGTTTTATTGATGACAGAAAGTTACAAAACAATTTCCGTATACAAAAACAGTAAAAAATAGACATTTCTCGGTTTTTCCTTTTATTTTACACGACATAAAATTCGTATTCGGTATATATTAGTTAGAAATGGGATCAAATATTTTAATAGCGTTGTAGTTAAATCATAAGTTCTCGGAGTAACTAGGTACTTGAACATATTTATTTTACAAAAGTAGGTAGGGTATTTAAATTCCACATCGATTGTAAAATATTGCTTAAAGTACTCCAGTCTTCTTTTTTAGATTTCGTGTAGACCTCGAATTTATAGTAAAAATACTTGCTGTCAATTTTTAACTTATTTAATTTACCGATACGAGACGCGAGCGGAGGAACGGCTATATGTATAGATACACGTATACGAACGTCTGTACAAGCGTCGAAAAACTTCACGTGTATATTTTTTATATACAGTATATAATATATATAAGTCAACAATCGTGTATAATAAGTTTGTCGGAAAACATTTTTATACACAGAAATAGCTTATGAATTTATGCATTGTGCTTCAGTTTACCAATCCTTAATTAGACTTATTTATTTTTTAACGTTCTAAAGTTCCAACTTAATTCAGACAGTCTGCAATTAAGGATTAACGAAATACTGATCTTGTGCTGCAATCACTCTCTTAGAAATTGATAACAAAAGTTAAAACGGGGAACGATAAAATATATTATAATGGTAAGAAATTCCTTACCAACTGAATGAAGTAGTTAACAAAAGTATCTCTTATTTGAGATACTAATTTTCGCGTTCCAATATCCTACGCTTTATAGAATGATTTCGTTTTTAAAGTTCCTTGTCAGCTCTTTGTGCGGTAAGACGATCGAGTTCAATACGATCTTCTCTGCTGCCAAACGTACGCTGGTGCCTGAAAATATAGATAAGAAACATAATGCTTAATTACAAAACCGGTTGAACATAGACTGATTAAGTTCATATTCCACTCGCGGGTGACCACGTATTACATTAATTTATACAGCTGTTCGCATAGAATATTACTGTATATATCTTTTTATATGTACGCTCAAGGAAATACAAGACTAATTTAAATACTCACCAAGAATTGTTATGGAAGGATTCAGTTTCCCGTTCGTGTTAAACAGAGGCAGATTCTCCATTTTCGCGAACGCTTTGTCGGGATTTGGATCGCACGGCGTTCCTTCTATCCTCGCCCATTCGCCAACGTAACTACTTTTACCTACTATACTATGTAGAACAATGGAATGTGCCTGAATGTGAGCATTGGCTAATATAATTGACTCTCTTATCCTAACGCCCTGAGAGATCACAGCGTTCGGGCCTATGCTCACGTTCGGTCCTAGCTGCGAATTAAATACTTTCTATATCATTCAATTAATTGTAAAATAATATATATATATATATTTATTTATTTATTTACCACTGCCGTCGCGTGTATGGTAGCCGAGGGATGAATGTAAACGTCACCAACAACTTGGCAAGGCCCGTCGACCGTGGAGGCGAGACGATTTGGATATTTTGCTTTATAGAGAGCCAGGTAATGGCGATTAGCATATATCGCGGAGCCTGCTGTCTTAACTTGAGACCACCATCTCAGTATAGGCAAAGCGAACAGACGTCCGCTTCCAGCTAATCGCGTTAAAATATCATGTTCTAAAGATATGTGCGCCGGATCTTTGCCATTGCCATTGAATTGCCTGTTACAGAAAGTTTGATTAAAACATCTCGATAAGCGTCATAATATAACACTTTTTTAAATGCTCCTTACACAGAGTTCTCTTGATTTTGCGCCGCGTAGAACGCATCGGCCATCGTCTGAAAAATATCGAGGGAGGCGACATAGATCCCGCAGTTGATCAAAGCGGAGACAAACGTCGATGGTTTCTCCACATAATGAGCGACTGCTCCACCCTTATCAATGACTATGCACCCATAATTCAAGGATTGTTGCCTAGTTGCCTCAGTAGCCATTATCGTAAGCAGCGCATCTTTCTTTTGGTGGTAGTCGATTATTTCTTGTAACGAGAAATCGGCGCACACATCTCCATTCATCACGAAGAAGTACGTTGGTCCTCCAGATCTTATCTGATCGCGGAAATGATACAAGCCTCCAGCTGTTCCCAATGGTGTGAACTCTTGGAGGTACCTAATAGTTATGTTATACGTGCTCGTCATCTCTTGGATGAACTGGGATAAGTCGCTGGCTAAGTACGATCCGATGATCAGTATCTCACTGAGATTATCAACTTTGGAGCAGGCTTCTATGTGATGCTGGATCACTGGGAGTCCTGCAACCGGGAACAGCGGCTTCGGTATATCCAGGGACAAGGGTCTAAATCTAGTTCCTATAGAAAACATAAAAAATACGTTTTTAATACTTATTTGTTTTTTTAATTGTAATTAGATGTTCATTGATTTTTATTTAAGTGATTTTTATCTGACCGGTGTTTGCCTTTATAAAATAAGGTAATCATTATTTTTGAGTGATTCTTGTAAGGAATTAATAGACAAATGTTAAAAGTCATATTTTTATTTAGGTCAACATTATTTACTTATCGTACTTTGACACGTAGAATCATTTTGATACTGTCCGAAGGTTATATTATCTTCTATCAATGAAGTATTCGTGTTAGAAATATTAGTAATGTTAGAGAACAAACCTTTCGAAGGACCGCCGATTAAAATTACCGATTTTAATATCATTTTCGGGGAATTGTCAAAAGCTCAGCTACGGTCTTTATGGATTCTGCCAATATGCTGGTAAAAGGTTAACGCGCTGATGGGCTTGGGAACGTTTTCCGATTCAACGAGCAGGATAAGATAAGAACAAGAACTTCCTGACAAACAGCATCGAACTCTCGATCGGACCTTGTGTCGAAATTTTTTAAACCTCTCATAGCATTCCTTGGATGTCAAATAATTAAAAATTCAATGTTCAATATAGATTTTTATTTGCTGTTATAAAAAATATATGGAGTTACAAAATAGAGATTCAACAATAGAAAAACGTGATATAAAGATATGCTCGGAGGGAAAATTTTCTCCGTGATGTAATATTGCTTGCTACAAGCTATCCTTATGACTTGTATAACAGCATGAACTTTGAATTGGGAGAAAATCCATTTGCAGTTTGATAGAGATTCGTTAAAGATCACTGTAGTGCCATTATATAAATATCTTTCAGTCATACATATTATGCAGGAGAGGCAAAGAGCTGGTACTTCCACTGGAAGGTAACAGTTGCGATGATTATACTTTCATTGTAGAAGGTGTACCCTTATGAACCTTAGGAATATTAATATTATTTGAAAGAAATATTCTCCATTAATGATCATAAGAGAGAATTTCTTTGATATTTGTATCTGTAGTAAAGAATGTTCAGTACTTTACAGATTAAAGTAGAGATCGTTCCTTGATTGTTTAACAGTTGGAACAAAATAAGACGGTATAAACATGACACCCCTTCAGTTGTTATTGAAACAAAAATGAAGATTCTGGTAACCATGTAAGTTTAGATAAACTCATGAGCGAGAATGTATATAGGGCGATCCACCTACTATATGTTTCATTTAGTATGTACAAGTTTTACATGTTGGGCAGCGCCCAGTTGAGAAACTTCATGGCGACCTCAAAGCCGAGGAAGCACGCGGCGTTTGCTGGGAACGCGCGAAGCATCACAGGTACGCATCCTTTGTACAAAGCCTTTGGTCCTTCCTCCTTCAACAAACACACGCAAACGTCGCGGACTCCTCGTTTGTATGTATTTTCCGGGGCTAAACAAAATCAACGGAATTCATTTAATAATTTTGATTGGTAAGACCAGCTACGCTTGCATTGAATTATGCGTACCGCTTTGTAAACGACTTTTCAACACATCGGGCGGCATTCCGACGATCCAATTTGCAATGCCGGCGAAGCCACCAGCTACAATTGTTTGAATTATCCCTACTTTACCATCTTCGTTGGACATCCACTTCTTTAACAATTCATACGTCATAAAATACATCCCGCTAGCAGGAACATCTGAAACGATGATAAAAAAATTATCATTCTACCTGAATGTACGTGATTGGAGCATCATTAGTCGCAATCGTTATTTATAATTATAAAGCAAGAATAGTGCGTGTAGGTTGCCAGATAGGAGGCATCCTGTTTGATAGGGAGACATCAAGGCAGACAGATAACAGTTAACAAAATTCAGTTTCCTTCGAATCGAGCCAGTATCACCACTGGCTCCCAGATTCCTCTCTTTCCTTCTCTTTCATCGCAATTTTTCGTACGAACTATGACGGTTACTTTCATCCTCGTCCTCACTCTGCTGGTATACATTTTCTCCTCTTTTTAACGAAGACGGAGGCGTGAGAAATTGTTGCAATTAACGGTGCCGTTACGCTTGGATAATTAACGAACGAATAATATGTTTAGAACGAGTGCTTTGGGCAGGTGATCGATATCGGTGATATCTGGGAAGTGAAGTGTCCGCCAGGATGTTCCTGCGAGGTCCAGAAGTTCGCCGATCTACCTTTACACCGATGGACCAAGACCGATCTGGATCAGGTTTGAAAACAAGTTTCATCCCCTCCTATTAAGATACGCCGAATACTTTATTTCCTTCGCAGAATTTGACCGACGACGGAGACTTCGATTTTGGATTGAACCCAGACAACTCGATGATCCCTGAATTTCTGAAAGTAGCCATTTGCGCCGTCGCCGAAGATTACGAAGAATTGCTAGACAAACTACCATCGGACATCCAGGTTGATTTCATAAATATAGATATTATTTTCGAATACTATTAACGCGAGCTTGCTTCAGGTGTTCACGATACTCCAATCCGTTTCGAATGCCGATTTCGAGATCCTTTTGCGGTCTGCAACATTCCAACGTTTCACGGATTTAATATCCTTGGACGTACAAGGCAGCGAACCTCTGCAGAATAACCCGCGAAAGAAGGAAGGAGGAATCTTGTTATCTGTTGACTCTCTGTATCCGTTAGGGATGAATCTTCTTTACTTGAATTTGGAGAGAGTCAAGCTGACCAGCTTGAGCCCGACGAGGAAGAACAAAGCCAATCTCGTAGTGAAACCAATGAGCACCGACGACGGGAACAAAAATGAGCAACTGCTGAACAATGTCAGTCAAAGTACGGGGCACAGGCTGATATTTCTGAGTCAACAAAACAATGGCGAGAACGAGGATAAGGAGATACTTCCGTACGACGTTTATAAACAGGAAATGGAAGGGTACAGGGAAACTGTTGCGCTTTTCGCCGGACTAGGCGCTTTGACTCATCTAAGAATTTATGATTGCGATTTGAAAGACATATCATGGCACATGTTCGACGGTTTAAACAGTCTCGTTCATCTATCGTTAGAGAAGAACAGTTTGAAGTTCATTCCCGAGTTCTGCTTCTACGGTACGCCGAATCTGAAAGTGTTGTCGCTCGCGGGCAACCAATTGTTAACGTTGAAAAGCGTCGACCTGGCTGGTTTATTAATGCTGGAGGATCTGGATTTGAGAGGGAACAATTTAACTTTCTTGTCGGAATTGTCCTTCCCACCATTTCCGGTACTGAAAATTGCTGACTTCAGGAACAATCCTTTGGAGTCTATATTTCCAAGGTAGAGACAGCTTTTTGGAATTACCATGTGAAATGTTCATCGCTACAGATTTTTTTTTATCATTTTAGTACTTTTGAAATAATGAACACGACGCTGAAACTGTATCTGGGCGGTGACTCGAAACTGTATCTGCAAAAGAACTCTTTTCTGGGTCTGCGTAATTTGGAAATCTTGCATTTACACAATTTGGAAATACCTGTGCTAGAACGGTTCGTGTTCCAAGGAATGCCGGAGTTAATTGAATTGAAGACAAGGGGGAACATAACGAGCATCGAATTCGATGCGTTCGTAGATCTGATCAAACTGATCGACCTTGATTTGAGTGACTGTCACATTCGAAGGATCTCCATGGACGCTTTCTACGGTTTGGAGAACGTGAAACGGATAGATCTGTCGAACAACGAACTGGAGTTCATACCGCCCGGTTTATTCTCGGCGCAACAGCAAAAACAGCTTAGAGAAGTAATTCTGTCAAAGAACAAATTGACCTCGCTTCCCTTGGATTTCTTTAAAACGCTACGTGCACCCAGTCAGCAATCCCAATTAACTTCTCTACGACTAGATGGAAATCCGTGGGACTGTACTTGTTCCATGGTCACATGGAACCCTCAACTGGTGAGTCTGAAATATACTACTCAAAAAAATTATGGCAATCTTTAGTTTAAGAGGAAAGTCCTACCATCGTCCTACGATAATTTGGGCAATTTTCGACACAAGTTTCGTGATGCCATAATTTTTTGACTAGCATAAATGTTAATTAAAGACGAAAATAGCTCAACGAATCGATATCTTTAAATAATTTGGAACAGGTGAATAGAGGGCGAGAAACAGCGCCTAGGTGCTCGACACCCAGGCGATTAAAAAATTGGGGTGTCTTTTACGCGTTACGAAAAGGCGGTTTGCAGTGCCGAACATTGAAGAGAAGACGTGCGAAGAAGATTTCACCGGGAAGGGACAGTTACGAGGATAACATCATCAGCTAGCTAAATACTGTTCCTTTTAACGCCAAATAATCCACGTATATAAAAGAAAATTTATGTTCCCTATAAAATGATTTTGCTTTGCCAATGTGTAATTCTTAGTTAAAACTATGTGTAATTAATAGACTGCGGGATGTACAGAAAATATAAAAACTTCATTCAACATACAAGGACAGAAAATATCTATAGTGAAATGCATATTATTTTTATTAGCATTGCGAATTGTTTAATATGGATAAAGATCCGCAGTCTAGTAATTAGAAATGTGAGAACAAACAACGGACGGGCTTCGTAAGAACTGTCTTATTTACTCGGAGACAGAAAAATCACCCTGGATTCTTATTATAAGTGAACGGTTTTACCTACCTCTTAGCAGAGTGGCGCAGGAGCCCTTGTAAATACTTCTGATCCCTCCTTCTCTGTACAGTTGTTTCGCGCAGTCTAAAGATCCATTGTATTTCGGCTTCGCGTCCCCTTGTTGAATTTGCAATAAGCATTTTATCCTCTCGCCGGGAGCCATTACAATGGTCGTCCAGAATCCACTGTACGCACCGGCGAGGAACAGTTGCAGCGGCGTCAGTTCTTGATTATCGGATCGTCTCACTAACTGTTTACCAATCCCGTATGTGTAGAAACTCATAGCGAATACTGGAGCCACACCGCACAAGGGTGCGCCCATGCCTATAAGAATTCAATGATAAAAATATCTTTTAATGTAAACAGGAAATATAATAATTAGACGTATACAAACCTTTATATAAACCACGTATCCCTTCTCGTGCGATCGTCTTTTTGGCACAATCTATTGTTCCATTATATAAAAGTGTTTCATTTGGGCCTGGTACGGGCATTGTTTGAAGACGGACCTGTTAAAACCAATACTGTTTTTAGAATATTTCAGACAAGAATAATGTTAATAATACTATTAATAATAGAAGCACAGACGAAGACAAACATGCAACATATATTTTCTTGTATTCTTCTACGAATTCGAGTCTTAATTAAATCTGAGTAGATAAAGTAAAAATGAAAAACAAGAAATTACGTTTCTATGTATCAAATATTTGTATACAATGTCTAATTATTGTCATAGACAATGTTCATTTTTACCTAACATATCCATTATTAGATCCAATCCTCTTCTGGGAAAACTAGTTCAATCCTAAGCGTTAAGTAGGATTTAAATCCTATTAACGACTTTAGTTTTAGGTATAGCTGGAAAATGGATTATCCTTTACACACAATCCCGTAATTAATTATCCTCAGATAATTGTCTTATGAAATCCCAAGAGGATTAATCTAAATAAAATACTCTAACATTCTAACTTGAAGATTATGAATCATAGGTTTCTAACTGATAAGTCCTTCTTTTCATAAACAATTTACTATTGTATTGTATTATATTGTTATCACTAAGTGCTGTTGACTTCGATAGAATTCACGTAAATAATGGCATACGGCATTTGTAATCTCGCGCACAATTTCAGAATCGTTGAAATAACTGATAATTCGTTCTTTTCTCTGTATCAAACAATTGATGTAACCTTACTTTTATCGTATCTAGAGGATGACCCGCGATCACGGTGCATATGCCGCCGAAGCCTCCGCTGAGGAAATATTTAATAAGGCTGTGGTCTTCAGACATTTTGTACACTAGATTATAATTATGACAAAAATATAACGTAACGAGAAATTGTAATATTTACAAGGGAACGATCACAGATCCTGGTCCCGGTCCGGGCTTTAATTAAAGAACTGAACGAGAAGGAATGTGCGCATTGTCGATGCACAACCGAAAAGAAATCGAATTTATTTGATTAGTATTAATCAACATATTGACAATATTATCATGAATATTATTCAATAATAATGCAATAGTTCAATAATAATTTCTAGTTACAGGAATTCGAAACTTTGAAATATAATTTTTATTTCTCTTCGAGGCACGTGTAGTTTTGTAAAAATTTTATACGTCCCGCCAGTTTAAATATTGTAAAGACGATATAACGCAAAATTCTTCGAGGAATTCCATCGAAGAACTTAGTATCTGTTTTCCTGCAGATGAATGATAAATCGGAGATAATCAAACGTTAAATTCGCTCCCAGCGTTTTCTAATCTTCGATTTACGTGATAAATGATTTAGCTGATCACGTTGAAACANTAAAAATATAACGCGACGAGAAATTGTAATATTTACAAGGGTACGATCACAGATCCCGGTCCCGGTCCGGGCTTTAATTAAAGAACTGAACGAGAAGGAATGTGCGCATTGTCGATGCACAACCGAAAAGAAATCGAATTTATTTGATTAATATTAATCAACATATTGACAATATTATCATGAATATTATTCAATAATAATGCAATAGTTCAATAATAATTTCTAGTTACAGGAATTCGAAACTTTGAAATATAATTTTTATTTCTCTTCGAGGCACGTGTAGTTTTGTAAAAATTTTATACGTCCCGCCAGTTTAAATATTGTAAAGACGATATAACGCAAAATTCTTCGAGGAATTCCATCGAAGAACTTAGTATCTGTTTTCCTGCAGATGAATGATAAATCGGAGATAATCAAACGTTAAATTCGCTCCCAGCGTTTTCTAATCTTCGATTTACGTGATAAATGATTTAGCTGATCACGTTGAAACACTCTGTTATAGTTATATCGTTATATCGTTATATGTCGATGCAATTGCAATTGTGTCGTGTGGTGGTGGCCAATAAGTGTCAGAACATGTAAATAGTATCAGGTGATTGAAACTCTTTATCGCCTCGTTCTCGGTTTCACGGGTTTCAGTTCCGTTCTCGGTTTACGCAGTTTCGCGATATAATTTTCCACAACCATTCGATCATCGTGAAAATCGTTATTGACAACGTGATTCGAGTTTTCCGCATCCCGTTTACTTGACCTTGTTTCTCAAATGTTAACAAATTCCACGAGCTTGTGCGATGTAAATAAATAGTCCAAGCAAGGTGTTAACAATGAACGATCATTGATCGATTCAATTTTTATTGTTAGACATTGTGATTTTTACTCGTTTCAAAGATTCTGTCTACGTAAGGATTCACCAGTAAATTAATTTACATGTATGTACTTTCTGTTGTTCCTAATCTTTGATTATTTTCATATGTACATCACAGAAGAAAAATGTCTGAGAAGATTCCTTCCAACCAGCCTCAGCCTATCGTTAAGATAGGTCATTACACACTTGGACAAACCTTGGGTGTTGGGACATTTGGCAAAGTTAAAAGTATGTAAATTATTCTTAAATATATCTCATCAACGTAAATACTATTTTAGAAATTAATGATTTGTCTTTGTTTCATAAGTCGGAGAACATGTTTTAACGAAACACAAAGTAGCTGTCAAAATCCTGAATCGTCAAAAGATCAAAAGTCTGGATGTAGTCGGGAAGATAAGAAGAGAAATTCAAAACCTTAAACTCTTCAGACATCCTCATATTATTAAACTGTAGGTATTGCAAATAGACTGCAGATCTTATGGATTTACAGAAAAATTATATTATTCTTTTTCTTTCCAGGTATCAAGTAATAAGCACCCCTACAGACATATTTATGATAATGGAATATGTATCAGGTGGAGAATTGTTTGACTACATAGTAAAGCATGGAAAATTGAAGGAGTATGAGGCACGGAGATTCTTCCAACAGATTATATCTGGAGTTGACTATTGTCACAGGCACATGATAGTCCATCGTGACTTAAAGCCAGAGAATCTTTTATTAGACCATAATCTACATGTAAAAATAGCAGACTTCGGTATTAGGATCTTTCAATTTAGATTATATCAAATGAAACGATGTAAGACACTTATAAATGAGAGAATATGTAACAGGCTTGTCGAACATGATGATGGATGGGGAATTTTTACGCACTTCCTGTGGTTCTCCTAATTATGCTGCGCCTGAAGTTATTTCGGGCAAATTGTACGCCGGGCCAGAGGTGGATATTTGGTCGTGCGGTATAATACTTTACGCTCTGCTTTGCGGTACTTTGCCATTCGACGATGAACATGTACCGACGCTATTTCGTAAAATTAAATGTAAGTAAATCTGATACATTAAATAGATTATATCTTAGAATATAAATGACATCATTACAGCTGGTGTTTTTCCAATTCCGGAGTACCTGAATAAAACTGTTGTCAGTCTTCTGTGTCACATGCTGCAGGTGGATCCAATGAAAAGGGCGACTATCGAGGATATCAAGTACGCTTGATCCTATTACATTTATTTTACATTATCTGCAACGGAGATGCGAGTATCACACATTTTATAAAACGATTTTATGTTTGATGTAGGAAACACGAATGGTTCCAAAAGGATTTACCGTCGTATTTGTTCCCGTCGCCTGTTGAGCAAGACTCGTCGGTTATCGATATAGACGCAGTGAACGAGGTTTGCGAGAAGTTCAACGTAAAGGAAGCCGAGGTTCATTCCGCATTACTCGGCGGCGATCCGCACGATCAATTGGCGATCGCCTATCATCTTATCATAGACAATAAGAGAATAGCGGATGAAGCAGCTAAAGCAGAGTTGAAAGATTTCTATGTGGCTTCCAGCCCACCGCCCGTTGCCTTCAGTCCGAATGATGCTAGCAGCAGCCCTTTGAGGCCACATCCAGAAAGAATAGCGCGTAAGATCACATGTTTCATTTGTTTTGTAAATTTATGGGAGCAATATGTAAGCATGTTAACAGAACAGCTTCATGATTTCCGACTCCTTCCAATTCCGAAAATAAAAAAACAAATTCCACTACGACTTTCACCTCGGAATTGTTAGTATGTAATATATCTCGTATGAAACGATTGCAGCTTATCGAGAGAGGCAAAGTTCTCAAGGAAGCACGTCGTCTTCACTGCAGGGACCCCGAGGCACCCCCGTGAAACGAGCCAAGTGGCATTTGGGTATTCGTTCACAGTCTAAACCAAACGACATCATGAACGAAGTTTATCGAGCGATGAAAGCTCTTAATTTTGTAAGATTTTAACTCTGGGAAACTGAACAATCTCTGTTAGCAAAATGTATGCAGATTGGTCCTATAGAATCTGATAAATAATGGATTAAATCTGACAGTACAGGCTTGGCTAACAGGAATGTTTCAACGCTAGGAATGCTTGATGTTTCTTTATATGTTCTAGGAATGGAAAATTATGAATGCCTACAGCGTGAGAGTGCGTCAGAAGAATAAAATTACAGATAGGTACAGCAAAATGTCATTGCAACTTTATCAAGTCGATTACAAGAGTTACTTGCTAGACTTCAAATCCTTGTCGAACGAGGAGGAGGATATTGGTCGAGGTAAAAACGAAATAGTAGTGAATCTCGTAATTTTACTTATTTCTAAAAATCGTTTTAGATCCCACGCTCCCACCGCCCCAAGCAACTGGCCATCATACAATGGAATTCTTTGAAATGTGTGCGGCGTTAATCACGCAACTGGCTCGATAAAATTGCTGCTATATAATGTTATGAATCATCGTTTTCTTTTTTTTAGGAGTATTGGTCATTCCATGTATAATGTGAATATTTTAACGAGTAACGATTGTCCGAGATGAAATAGAGGATTCAATTTTTGTTAAAGGAATACTTGCATCATTTATGGGACGACCTGATGTTTTAACGTCGTTGTTGTATACTTTATACTTATATGCGTGTTAATCACGCGGCTCATAGGATAAAGGGGGTCAATCTAGAAGGAAAATAAATATAAATCTCGAGAAAGAGCAGGAGAGTTAATTATGCAACAACAGTGTAGAATAATAAATTCATAGGAGTACAAATAATATTCTTTTAAACCCGATTGTATTTTAATATCTCATCGAACGAAATTTAATAAGGAAGAATTAAAACTAGGGACTTGAGAATTTATTTATAGAGATGATTATTGTTGTTGTTTAATTTATTTGTTTGACAAATGTACAATAGGTGTTTTGGTGAACTCATCGTTTCACCCCTTTTCATTTCTAATATTTTGACAAATACACGATTCCTTAAAAATTGTATAAAAATCCTTTATTTCTTCAAAAAAGTAGTTTGAATTCTATTCATGCTGTCATCAGCTGCGGCCGATGGCGCTAGGATTCTAGTTAACGAAATTCTTACTGAAGTTCTCACTCTGTCCTCTCTACAGTCGGTGAGATCGAGAAACTTGAACGAATACGAATCATTGGTCGATTAGGGTCTCTGTTTTTGTGTCATATAGATTTTAAGCGGAAAATGCTGGCGATTATTTTAACGAGATTGCAAGCTCGTAAAGTTTCTCACGAGTAAGCACATTCACAAGTGTACAACGTACGTTAACGTGTTGCGTCGGGCGGCGAAGGAGGAGCGTGAACAGAGAGAAAAGGGTGGCGTGTGTGCCTCTCGTGAAACAACGATATTCGAGACGTGAGGTGATGGTGATATTCTCGAAAGAGAAGAAGTAAGGGCTCGCTTCTTCGTTGAGAACATGTTCGCAGTCGTCGAAACGGATACGCAGCTTCCCACGGGACCCTTCGACGAGTGATTCCGTTTAACGAATCGATCAATGCGATCGAAACGAAAGGTTTTTGAACGCATTACAATTGATACCTATATATGTCATTAATTTATACGAATAGCGCACGTTCTTCCGGATTCGAAGACGGGTCCTTAACACTGGAACGAGCCGGATAGGATTAAAATGATCCGAATCGGCGAAAGTTACAAGTGTAATTCTTCCCACATCTTTCCTCTCTCTACGTGCATCAATTTTNCTGCGGCCGATGGCGCTAGGATTCTAGTTAACGAAATTCTTACTGAAGTTCTCACTCTGTCCTCTCTACAGTCGGTGAGATCGAGAAACTTGAACGAATACGAATCATTGGTCGATTAGGGTCTCTGTTTTTGTGTCATATAGATTTTAAGCGGAAAATGCTGGCGATTATTTTAACGAGATTGCAAGCTCGTAAAGTTTCTCACGAGTAAGCACATTCACAAGTGTACAACGTACGTTAACGTGTTGCGTCGGGCGGCGAAGGAGGAGCGTGAACAGAGAGAAAAGGGTGGCGTGTGTGCCTCTCGTGAAACAACGATATTCGAGACGTGAGGTGATGGTGATATTCTCGAAAGAGAAGAAGTAAGGGCTCGCTTCTTCGTTGAGAACATGTTCGCAGTCGTCGAAACGGATACGCAGCTTCCCACGGGACCCTTCGACGAGTGATTCCGTTTAACGAATCGATCAATGCGATCGAAACGAAAGGTTTTTGAACGCATTACAATTGATACCTATATATGTCATTAATTTATACGAATAGCGCACGTTCTTCCGGATTCGAAGACGGGTCCTTAACACTGGAACGAGCCGGATAGGATTAAAATGATCCGAATCGGCGAAAGTTACAAGTGTAATTCTTCCCACATCTTTCCTCTCTCTACGTGCATCAATTTTATTACAAATCAGTCGTAAAACGATCAATTTTAAGAGAATCGAAATACTTTGTGCTGTTGAAATGCATGTATGCATGCAAACCCTTTGGAGATCGCTTCGAAAAAAGTGTTCTTTCATTCTTGCAGGATTCGAGAAAAAGAAGGGTGAGGATTTGCGGGAGACTCGCGTTCGGGATTTAAACTTTGGTCCCGGACAAGGGTTCACTCGCTGCGCCATCGAGGCCCTGTTGCGCTTTTCATTATTCTTTCCGGGTCCGTTTTTCCCACACGTAGAGGCGTACACATTATTCACTAACAAATAACATAGTTAACGATCTCGACCGATTAATTTCGATAAAACAATGGCCGCTACCTTCGATCAGTATGACAGGTCCAGGTAAATAAAAAATACTCATTATCCTAGTTCAATGAAGTGTTGAATCTACGATTTGTGATGATTTTTATTTGCGATATCGACTCATTTTCCTGATCAGAATCTGTCTAAACTTGAACAGTAGGGGAACTGATCGGTACTCTTGGTACATGTCGTACAATAAGTCGTAGTGCGAATACTCAACAAGTAGATTCTTCATGTTAACCTTTCCATATATATTGTCTGTTAATTTGTGAATATTGAATGAAATAAATCAAGTTTTTCATTGTAGTTGGTATTTTGGTGCAATGTCACGGCAGGACGCCTCAGATTTGCTGATGAGTGAAAAAGAGGGAGGTGTATTCTTAGTACGGGATAGCACTTCGATACATGGGGATTATGTTCTCTGCGTACGAGAGGACAGCAAAGTTAGCCATTATATTATAAATAAGATTCAGCAGGGCGAACAGACGCGCTACAGGATCGGCGACCAAACGTTTCCTGACATCCCTCACCTTCTGGCTTTTTATAAATTACATTACTTGGACACAACGCCGTTGATCAGGCCTGCACCTAAAAAGACTCAGAGGGTAATCGCGAAGTATGATTTCGATGGCAATGACCCTGATGATTTACCATTTAGGAAAGGTTTGTTACACATTTGTTAACAAAAACTATGAGGCTCCTAGCATTTGTCTTACGTTTCTTGATTTTGCTGTGCTCAATTTCGTAATTCATTTTGCAGGAGAGATTCTTACGATCGTCTCGAAAGACGAGGAACAATGGTGGACTGCTAGAAACAGCCTTGGTCAACAAGGCTCGGTCCCGGTACCGTATGTTCAAAAGTACGAGGAAGAGAATCACTCTGTGAACGAGAGCAATTCACGGCCGGACAGCGGCGGTAGTTCGACGATGAATTCGAACTCGGTTCAAGTTCCAACCTCGCAGATATCTTTCCCGGAGAGTGGACAGACGGGCACCGGGACCGCGCGCAGGTCGAACATCCAGCGAACGTTACCTGCGTTTGCGAAAGTGAAACAAGCCAGGGTACCGAACGCGTATGATAAGACAGCGCTGAAGCTGGAAGTCGGCGATGTGATAAAAGTAACAAAGACTAATATAAACGGCCAGTGGGAAGGGGAGCTTCACGGCAAGGTCGGTCACTTCCCGTTCACGCACGTTGAATTCGTGGATAACGAGACAGGAGAGGACAATCAGGAGATTTAACGCGAGTCTTCCGAGCGCGACGAGCAACGATAAACGTTTACTCGGGGACGTTTTAACCAGGATCGCCATCGTCTGTTAACTCCTTCGTACCCCTGGGAAAGATATCTCGCTCAGTGGTGGCTAATTAACGCCCACCCAGGAGGACGAGGGGGTTAACAGAAACTAGTAGGACGCGTGAAAGATGGAGCATTCTACGTAGAAATATATCAGACTTCTTTGTTATCTCTTAACGAAAACTTGAGACACTTCCATTGAAACTAGATCTCGTATGAAAACTGGCAATCCTGATTCCAACGTCGGCGGCTTTAGGTTTACATTAGCAGCCATCCTATGTACCCGTACACGAAATCGGACTGCTTTCAAATTCTGTACATAATTAAGTAATCGATCATGTGTTTCACGACGTTCTATCAATCATTTTATGCGCGTAAAATTTATACAAATATTTTTCTAGTCATGAAGTAACAGTGGATCATGCACACGCACACCGTACACCTAATCATTGATCAATGCAGCTTATTTTCGAATCGTATCCAGTCTGTTATACGAGAACATGTCGATATTTTGAAAGTTTTCGGACTTAGTAAAGCAACCGGGTGTTCAGATATTTAAAAAACTTGTTCAACTTCAATAAAATATACTGAGATTCCTTTAAAATCTTCGGCAACGTCGACGTTCTCGTGGGACTGAGCAAAAGACATTCCGTTCCTTCCGTTTTTTGAAACTTTCGTACCGGTACATATCGTGCTGCTTAGCCATAGGTTGTGCCACTAAACGGAACAACAATTTCTACTAGAGTTATTAATTCTATTTAACGACGGATGAGTTAACCATACTACGATTGTAATTATAAATATAAATCACGCTCTAACTATATGTAGTATACTACTATGTAACGTTACGTGTAATAATAAGTTTGCGCGATTGCCTGAGTAAATTTTTTATGAGAGCAGAAAATGTGAATTTATGTTTATACATATAAGTGAATGGTATTATAGATTATCACGATTGTGTAAGTTGCGCGGATTTACTTGTTAAATATGTAATTATATTAGGTATACAGAGCATCCCGGGAGTATTTAGTTTTGTAAAGGGAAAAAAGGAAATCGAATGAGGATAGTTGCAAGTTTAAAGTTCCGCTTCGCGCTATACATATTAGTTTTTTTATCATAAACAATTCAGTCACATATGAATCAATTGTACATTATATATCATTAATATATAATTATTACGTAAGTGGAGACTATTCGTGATTTCCTGCGAGGGGGCAGACACTTTTATCGTGAATTCTTTTGAAGATTAAAAGCGAATCGATTCTGTTATACCTTTTAGAGAGACGCTAGTATAAAATATATAGTTATGTATGTATAAATACATTTTAATATATATATATATATTTACATATTATATATATTTGTATAAATTGTAATTTTATCGTGGTACACACCTTGTTCGTTTTCCAATGTTTTTACGATTACTCACGAAATTCGGTGTACACCTAATTTAATAGTGAAAATCGGAGGGAAGATCAATAAAAGCATAGATATTTTGGTGTAATTACGTAACATTATTATTTATAGTTAATAAAAGAATGTTCTGATATCGTACCAGTTTCATTAGAGACATAGAAGTATTGCTGTTCTAATCATACAAAATTTGATGTGCACGCAGTTAACTTTTCAAATAACTTTCTTTGTATAAATTAAATATTGGTGTTGGCAAACGCAAGAGCTGAGAGATATCCGTAATACTACTGCTTTGCTTTTTATACTAGTAGCTTAACGAAAAGAAAGAAATAGAGCTTCCAGTGTTAGATTATAAAATTGTACTGCGATGGAAAAAATTTATTCGCGAAGTAGGTAGATTAGATAAAACTGCGAAAAGAGAGCGACAGATGTTTCCAAAGGTATTTGCAGAAGCAGATAATAATCGAAGAACGTAAAGAAGGGTACGATGGACTGACTGGGGAAAATTCTTACAATTAGCCCAGCGTAGCCGGCTGCAGAAGCTCAGGTAAAATGGACAGATACACCTTTATAACAAGGCTGCCGGTTCTTTATATCTCAAAAAGCGATTAAGAAACTGGTATGTTTATACGCTTCGCTAAGACTAAGACGAGTTGTGAAGGAAATTTTTAGGAGAGCATTGTAGTAACGAATACCAAGTATTTGTAAGGAACGTAGTGTATTATGTGCGCAGCAGATGTTCCACGATAAAAGACTGAGGTAGTGAGGGAGTGAGGTAGCCCGCCGATATTGTGGGGATGCACAACAGCAGGCGGAAGAACAGACAAATATACTTTCTACGCGGTAAAACTTCGTCACGAATATGGTCCTAGAGAGAAGCATAAAATTTATTAAGGACATAATTAATGCACGTGAAATTTTATTAAATACGACAGACAATTTATCCATTACTTTTCCACATTTCTAAATATTTATATGATTCCATTATAGATGCTTTGCATTGGATAATAATTTAAGAGTCGTTACCAAAGACTACAAGAACAAAGAAGCTTACAATTTGATAGTTTAATTAAGTATAATTCTGTAATATATAATTAAAAGAAATTTTGGAAGGTATTGAATATTTTGATTCAAAAAGATCTCTGCTATTAATATCCTGAAATAGAATTTGTATGAACAGAATTGTGTCGGCTTCTTGAGTGATTTTTGCGAGTAAATAAATCGTCTTTCGTATTGATACCGAGGAGATAGTTGATGATATCGAATACAAGCTTCAACCAATAGATAATAAATTTTCTGTTTACCTGCAGTCAAATCCATTTAAAATCCTGACATTGTTATAGTATTTACGAGATTATGAACACAGAAAGGAGTCCAGCTGATATACGTGATCAGTTTCTAGTAGCTTTTCAAGAATTTTCAAAAATGACAAATCGTTATATTTTATATTTCCGAAATCCATCCGTATCTGATTGTTCCTACTTTATAATATTGCGTTAGCACACTGAAACATCTGTTTTTATTCACGTTTCTGCCCATTGTCATTATACTGTCTAACCACAATTTTCCTTTTATTTTCATTTCCTTTCAACCCGTTCTGTTCACGAAATTATTCTTCCACGAATTCCTGATCTCCTGCTTGGTTCAACGACCGGTGACACAGCCGACTCAGTCGGCTGTGCCGGTGAGCAACGGTTCGATTTAAATAAACGGTTTGCACCAGAGGTTTGTACAGTACAAAAGAAATGATCCAATGGAAATTGTCAACCCAAGCCCAAGAGAAAGCCGCGTGCGTACATTCGTGCTCGTGACTGTNCTGCCCATTGTCATTATACTGTCTAACCACAATTTTCCTTTTATTTTCATTTCCTTTCAACCCGTTCTGTTCACGAAATTATTCTTCCACGAATTCCTGATCTCCTGCTTGGTTCAACGACCGGTGACACAGCCGACTCAGTCGGCTGTGCCGGTGAGCAACGGTTCGATTTAAATAAACGGTTTGCACCAGAGGTTTGTACAGTACAAAAGAAATGATCCAATGGAAATTGTCAACCCAAGCCCAAGAGAAAGCCGCGTGCGTACATTCGTGCTCGTGACTGTTCGTGGGAAACTAATCGTGAGAAAATGTCTATTATTATGATTATTATACTCTCCATATGGAATATATACACGATCTAGAACTAGATCACTGACCTAGACGATCCGATATATATATATAACTCCAGGTGCTAGCTGTGGCGGAGGGTTCGGAGCACACGGGGGGGGNCTCGTGACTACTCGTGGGAAACTAATCGTGAGAAAATGTCTATTATTATGATTATTATACTCTCCATATGGAATATATATACACGATCTAGAACTAGATCACTGACCTAGACTATCCGATATAATATATATATATAACTCCAGGTGCTAGCTGTGGCGGTGGGTTCGGGGCACACGGGGGGGGCAGTCGGCGTGTCTTCCCGCCAAATTTTGCGCGGCAGAGACTGTTCGCGACTCGCGACCACATAACTGCCAGCAACAAGTAGTATACGCCAGGCTCAGTCAGGCTTAGCCAGGTCGCAGTTGTTTTGAACCGTGAACAAGTGAAGTTGGTGAAAACTGGTGAGTTTACATGATTTACGTTGATGCAACGTTCGTCAGTATCACGTTTAATTACTGGGTGGAGTTCGTTTGCTGTTACTAATTTAATTATACTTTTTACTGTTTGAATACGTAGCCTACCATATACATACAGCCAATAGGTACCACCACCAATTACCAATACCACAATTAATTTCCATACGCCAGATATCAGAGACCAGACCTGATGCACCTGGACACCAAACGCAGCCCATAGTAGAGTCGTCGAGCGAACAAACTCGTCAGAATGTATATCAAAATCAGAACAGTGGACTGCAAGCAGGAGGCGTTAATAAACATTTCAAAAACAGCATCGATTGAAGAGTTGAAGGTACTTCAATTAAAAGTAATTCTCAATCAGAAGGAACAGTCAGTTTATAGTTGTTTAATTATTACTGGTAACGTTGATCAGCACGTCCACCATTTTCGCACGTTCTCTTTCCTTATAAATCCACTATCTAGTCATCATCATGTATTGGACATTGAAGTATGAAAGTGCCACGTTTACAAGTTCTAACAGCTTTTGCTTCATGTTTTATGCAAGTCACAAGTATGGCAGTTGTAACGGTTTAACTAATCAGTCTCTGTTGTCTTCCAGAATGAAATTAAATACGAGTTCCACGTAAAGCCAGAATTTCAAAAACTCTTCTTCCGTGGAAAACAGTTAGAGGGCAACTATAGTCTATACGATTATAATGTTAACCTGAATGACGTAATCTTGCTTATGGTGAAGGCAACAGGCCATAAGGAGAAAGAAACTGTCTCAGATACCAGCAGTAACACTGCTGACTCCAGCAAGTCCGGAGAAGCTGAGGAAATCCAGAAAGAGGAACCCGCTGTCATTGAGAACCAATTCGATGGGTCCTGCAGTTTATATTATAAATCTGGAGATGCAGTCGATTGCCTTGACCTCACATACGGAGCCTGGTTCGAAGCAGTCATATTGAAAGTGATAGAAGAGGATGGAAAATATGTTTACAATGTTCGTTGGGAATTCGAGAATAAAGAGGCGCCCTTCACAGTGCCAGAAACATCGATAAGGCCACGAGCAATTAAGTTATTAAAGCTAAATGACTTGACTATCGGGCAGCGGGTTATGATCAACTATAATGTTGATGAACCTAAACAGATTGGGATGTGGTATGACTTCACAATATCGAAAATTGATATTAAGAGGACCTATCAAGAACTTACTGGAACCTTACATATTGGGAGGTAAGATTTACTGTCATTGAATGCGTTATAGAATCTGACAAGGAGACTCCATAGAGAGTTAAAAATTAAGATACATGTTTTTGGGGCTAGCTACTATATGCCATTATTAATTTATTATTCTTAATACTAATCATATGTATTACGATTGTATACATATAATAAATTTTTTAGAGAGAGGCACTTTATATTAATTGTACATTGTATTTTTTATAGCGATCAACCAAGAAGCCTCGAGGACCGGAAAGTGAATCACAAAGACGAGATATATGCGATCGAGGAGCCAATGCTGTTAGAGGACAGAACACCAGAAGATGAAAAGCGTTTTAAGAGTAATGGAAAACGGAGACCTTTACAGGCCTATTGCGAAGCTTGCATGGATAATCCTAGAAAAACATGCACGGAATGCGGGTGTAAAATATGTGCNGCTTTTGCTTCATGTTTTATGCAAGTCACGAGTATGGCAGTTGTAACGGTTTAACTAATCAGTCTCTGTTGTCTTCCAGAATGAAATTAAATTCGAGTTCCGCGTAAAGCCAGAATTTCAAAAACTCTTCTTCCGTGGAAAACAGTTAGAGGACAACTATAGTCTATACGATTATAATGTTAACCTGAATGACGTAATCTTGCTTATGGTGAAGGCAGCAGGCCATAAGGAGAAAGAAACTGTCTCAGATACCAGCAGTAACACTGCTGACTCCAGCAAGTCCAGAGAAGCCGAGGAAAACCAGAAAGAGGAACCCGCTGTCATTGAGAACCAATTCGATGGGTCCTGCAGTTTATATTATAAATCTGGAGACGCAGTCGATTGCCTTGACCTCACATACGGAGCCTGGTTCGAAGCAGTCATATTGAAAGTGATAGAAGAGGATGGAAAATATGTTTACAATGTTCGTTGGGAATTCGAGAATAAAGAGGCGCCCTTCACAGTGCCAGAAACATCGATAAGGCCACGAGCAATTAAGTTATTAAAGCTAAATGACTTGACTATCGGGCAGCGGGTTATGATCAACTATAATGTTGATGAACCTAAACAGATTGGGATGTGGTATGACTTCACAATATCGAAAATTGATATTAAGAGGACCTATCAAGAACTTACTGGAACCTTACATATTGGGAGGTAAGATTTACTGTCATTGAATGCGTTATAGAATCTGACAAGGAGACTCCATAGAGAGTTAAAAATTAAGATACATGTTTTTGGGGCTAGCTACTATATGCCATTATTAATTTATTATTCTTAATACTAATCATATGTATTACGATTGTATACATATAATAAATTTTTTAGAGAGAGGCACTTTATATTAATTGTACATTGTATTTTTTATAGCGATCAACCAAGAAGCCTCGAGGACCGGAAAGTGAATCACAAAGACGAGATATATGCGATCGAGGAGCCAATGCTGTTAGAGGACAGAACACCAGAAGATGAAAAGCGTTTTAAGAGTAATGGAAAACGGAGACCTTTACAGGCCTATTGCGAAGCTTGCATGGATAATCCTAGAAAAACATGCACGGAATGCGGGTGTAAAATATGTGCTGGGAAACATGAGGAACACAATCTGTTGTTGTGTGACGAGTGCAACTCGGCGTTTCACTTAAGTTGTCTAACGCCACCGTTGACGTCCATACCAGAGGATGATTACTGGTATTGCCCTGACTGTAAAAATGACGAGAACGAGATAGTCAAGGTGAATATAATTTATCGAGAAATTACATTGAAAAATAATCTTCATTTGACGCCAAATTGTTGTTCCGTGTCTTAATTATTCAATAAAACAAATTAACATTAAACTAGTTAAAAGAAGTGAAGTGGCGGGAGTTGCTATAAACGATAGTTTTTTATTTAAAGGTAGGAGATCAGTTGAAATCGAAGAAGAGGCAATCAAAGTTGATCGGCTCGAACAGGGATTGGGGGAAAGGAATGGCATGCGTGGGACGTNAGAACGAGATAGTCAAGGTGAATATAATTTATCGAGAAATTACATTGAAAAATAATCTTCATTTGACGCCAAATTGTTGTTCCGTGTCTTAATTATTCAATAAAACAAATTAACATTAAACTAGTTAAAAGAAGTGAAGTGGCGGGAGTTGCTATAAACGATAGTTTTTTATTTAAAGGTAGGAGATCAGTTGAAATCGAAGAAGAGGCAATCAAAGTTGATCGGCTCGAACAGGGATTGGGGGAAAGGAATGGCATGCGTGGGACGTACGAAAGTATGTAATATTGTCAAACCATCACACCGAGGGCCTATTCCAGGAATCGAAGTTGGCACGAGTTGGTTGTTCCGAGTACAGGTGTCAGAAGCCGGAGTGCACAGGCCACCCGTATCTGGAATTCATGGAAGAGAGTCAGATTGCGCGTATTCTATCGTGCTGTCTGGTGGCTACGAAGACGACGTTGACAATGGCGACGAATTCATGTACACTGGTTCCGGAGGGAGGGATTTATCTGGTAAGCTATCTGAAACATCTAGCGCGGCACGTTTTTTTATCGCGAGTGGTTAAAAATGAGAAGTTTCTAACTTATCAAGGGTTTCGTTTTTTAAGGTAATAAAAGGACAGCTGGACAAAGCTGTAATCAAACATTAACCAGAATGAACAAAGCCTTGGCATTAAATTGCAACGCGAAGCTGAATAACGAAGGTGCTACTGCTGAAAATTGGCGAGGCGGCTTACCGGTGAGAGTTGTAAGAAATTACAAACTCTTCAAACACAGTGAATACGCGCCAAAGGAAGGCAATAGGTAAGTAAGGTTTTTTTTATTCCGTTTTAACCCTTTTTTCCCTGGGGAAGGCTCCTAGACCTAGTCTGTATAGCCTATGAGGATCGGTGCATTCGGAACATGTTCCCATTGAATATCTAAATTTTTAGACATCGAATTTGAACACTTCCACACTTCCCCGACTTGCCAACGCTCCCCGAAGCGTCGGTACTTACTGCATTCTATTATTTTCGATCAGTAATTTGTATTATAATAGTACATTACGTAACGAGTGCGTAAAATTCAATGCGGAGTATTTTACGCACGCCGTTAGGAAAAAATCTTTTTATTATTGTTTTAGATACGATGGTATTTACAAGGTAGTAAAGTATTATCAAGAAAAAGGTAAGAGTGGCTTTCAAGTGTGGCGATACCTGTTAAGAAGGGATGATCCAGCACCCGCGCCCTGGACCGAAGAGGGCAAGAAGCGAATAGCCGCTCTGGGTCTGAAGATGATCTATCCTGATGGATACTTAGAAGCGATGGCGAAGAACAAGGGGCAGGCCAGTAGTAGTAGTAATACAAAACGACCCCTCGACGATGATTCATCAGAGGAAGTCGAAAAACCAGCGAGTAAGAAACAGAAGACTAACGGCGACTCTGGCGACGAAGCACCGACGAGTTGCTACCAGTTAGAAGATGAGCTGGTGAAACATATCGAAGCCGACACGGTGAATCAGAAACTTTGGGCCGAGTGTCGCGAGGCTGTTCCTCAAGGGAAGCCAGCTTTTCTGGAAAAAATTACCGAAATGTACGATATCCTTTTTTAAAACAAACTAATATATTTTCATCTTCTGAATTTTTGCTCTAATGGAATTATCCCTAATTTGAAATAGAATAGTACTGTAAGATTTTTCATTTAGTGTGCAAGCACTTGATAGAATCATGTAGAATTACTTTCAAAATAATTGCAGTCGATTTTCTCTTGAAATAACAGAAGAACCGTTGATTTGCACAGTTTATCTTCCATTTATTATAGTTATAAAAAAGTACAATTCTCATTGCAATTTCTATCTATTCAACTATTTAAAAATTTGTGGTTTATTTTTGTTTGCAGATTCACTTGTCCTTGTTGCCTGGAATTAGTCTACAAACCGATAACGAGTCCTTGTGGACACAATATTTGCATCAAGTGTATACAACGGAGCTTTTCATCTGGTGTTTATTGCTGCCCGTCGTGTCGGCACAAATTAGACAAAAATCATAAGTTTGTGGTTAATAAGCCATTATCGTCCACTCTATTATTACTGTACCCAGGATATGGTGACAGATAAAATGTAAAATGCTAGACAAGTTTCTGATCAAATTAGGAACACAATTTCTCATCAAATGAGAAGCACGTTATACATCCAAAATTTTACTGAATTTTATCTAATTGTGATCAGGTGAGTAGGTAGGACCGCTCAATGTTTTCTTTAACTTACATTTTATTTTACGTGATCAAGTCTGAAGTTAGGAAATCATTGGGAACGTGCTTTTATGTTATTCGTTATTTATGTAATCATTAATAAGACAAATTTTATTTGTGCAAGCTACAAAGCATAAAAGAAATGTGATCATAGTTAATTGGGAAGTTATATTTATTAAATATAAATTACATGAAGTTGCGTTTCTATTTTCAAAATTCCGTCCATTGTCCTTTGAAATTCCATCATTGACAAAAGCGAAAACGAAGGAAAACGAAATTTTTGTGGATTGTGAAATAAAAATGCCAAAAAACGTTTTCATCCACTTATTAACCGGAATTCTTCCAGACTTCCTGGGTATGTTCAACACCAAAAAGAGCGATTACCTGTCCCGACGATTCCATGGGTGCCGTCACTCTCCAATAGTATCTCCTCAGTGGCACAAATAATACAATAAGTGTACAAAATTAAATTTATATATGGAAAGAAAAATAATTGTGTTCCTCTCCAAAGTTAAAAAATATAATGAACAGCAAGATGTTAATTATCAGAATTTACAAAATGAAGCGAATTCAATGAAATGCCAGTTTTATCAGGAAGAGAATGGAGAGACAAGTGTTACTGTTTATAGGTCTTATATTTAAGTATAATTATAATACATATAATAAGCAGATTTATACATAAATTATGGAAGACACAGATTTTTGTCCTTATCCCGTAAAATCACATAGACATTAACAATAAGCGTTGGTTAACGTCCTTCTTTTTTTGTATGATTTCTATCTTAGAGGCCCGATGCTATCACCGTGAGGCTCGTTAAAGAACAAGTGTTTAGTATAATTAATTGTAATCTATACGTTGAGAAGTAAAATGTTTCTTTCAATTATTATGTTGCCATAATAACCGATTCGCAGTAAAATGAATTTTCTGTTGCGTTTTTTTAAGTTGTTTGTATACTACTTTAAGTGAAATGAAGATTTATTTTATTTTAATGAGTTTCCGAAATAATAAAAGAAACATGTAGAATATGTTTGGATCACATGAATTTGTTATAAGAGTTTTAACGATAAAACAAATTCAAGAGTAAATATTTGTACTAAAATACCAAAATGGTACGAGAATACAAGATCGATGGTCTATCTAAATGTAGCCACCCGAATATTTCCTTCATTCGCAATTATAAGAAAAATACTTTTAATTTTAACACTGTATATCGAGTTGAAATAATAGCGTATGCACAGTTATTAAATGTCTGGTTTTCAATAATCTCAAATCAATTGCACATTGAATAATTCCATTGAAAGTAATCGCTACTGATTTCATCGACAATTCATCTGGTGCATTTTCTTACTTTCCGTTTCCATTTAGATTTCCACGTTTTCGAATTTAATTCGGCAAGTAATATTCCCTCGGTATGTATTCTTGCTTCGGACTGCTCGGCTCGATTCCGAGCAGCTCTCCCATAAAAGCGATGTAGGTGATAGCTAAGCGCAACGTTTCGATCCTTGAAAGTCGCTTTTCGTACGCAAAAGTCGGCACCTAAGGAATCAATGATCTCAGAACTATGTTAAATAATTTAGAAAATTTGCGCTTAATAAATTCTTTATCTTAGTAAGTTATTAGAATTAGAATAATTTTAATTTGACTCTGTTATTAAATTTGGGGAGGAATTTGATGTTTTTCGAAACGAACTCACTTTTCTACGCAATTTATCGAAGGCTTCGTTGAGATTAAACATCCTACGTCTCTCCCGAATATTCGCAGCTCTCCTCTGTGAAACTGTGGCCACGCGACGCCTTGGTTTTTTCGTAGTCGACGATGGGACATTCGGAGATCTACCATTAGGCGTATAACGACTGAAATTATTTATATTATATGAATTGTATAAGTTATATATTATATAAATTTTCGAAGATATATTAGTCACGGTGTTTCCAAGAGATCGAAGAGAAATGACCGAACGGTTTTAAAGAAGCGAAGTGCATATACATATGACTTTCCTTTTGGTTTTAGAGAAACGAAGTGCACCTGATTCTATTTTTATGTCGTTTGAAACTTATTTTATTAAAGGATAACGGAATTTCGAGTTACCTTTGATGTAACAACGCGCAGGGTTGTCTGTATAATCCGTGTTCGTTCATGTGGGTGTGCGAGGGTGGCGGTGCTTGATACAAGACAGAACTGTCCCACATGGGGTAACTTCCTAGTTCGCCGCTGACGTATTGCGACATATCCGCTGTAATTACCTATTTCATTTACTTTTACTCACATCTCATCTTTCTTTCTTTATTTCGTCAATACGAAGGTGAATGTACCAGTTTCTGTTCACGTCCCAATTTCTACTTGCAATTCTTATTCGCTCGTTTCTCTAGCATTTTAAAATGACATATGTATGTATAAAGTGACAGGACGGTGAGCAGAAATTGGGACATGAAGAGAAATTGGACGTTTATCTCAAAGTTGCTCTGGCTAGAAGTTAGAATAGTGATTCATATTTGTAATTCTGCAAATAAGTGCAAATAATTTTGCAATAAATAGTTACACTGCAAAATTTGTCAAGAAAATTGAAAAGTACGTTTTTGAGTTACAGTGTCTTCCATAATATTCGAGCTTTTTAACATTGGATCAAACGATCTAATTTTCTCTACGATGTTAGAAAGCTTATTAAGTATAATGTGAAATAATAGATTTAAGAAAATTACTGTTCGTCGAAGTTCTGAATAAAAAATAAAAGATGTGATTTTTAATTTGTTTATTAAGATTTGTAATAAAAATGAAAAATGTTTCGTTTGTGTGATTCTTGATTTAAGTATGAGCCTTTCCTAATTTGAAAGATTCCAGAAATGCTAGACGTGTTCTGTTAATACGATTGCTATTGTTTTTTATTTACTTCGCATGAGAATTAGCATTCCACGTTTTCTTTGAATGTATCAGTATCGTAGCTAAAAGCAATGCAAGCCACAATTTGATTGAAAAGTGTCAGTAATTTCAGAGCTAATACATGCAAGAATTACCAGAATTCCATCTNGTTAGAAAGCTTATTAAGTATAATGTGAAATAATAGATTTAAGAAAATTACTGTTCGTCGAAGTTCTGAATAAAAAATAAAAGATGTGATTTTTAATTTGTTTATTAAGATTTGTAATAAAAATGAAAAATGTTTCGTTTGTGTGATTCTTGATTTAAGTATGAGCCTTTCCTAATTTGAAAGATTCCAGAAATGCTAGACGTGTTCTGTTAATACGATTGCTATTGTTTTTTATTTACTTCGCATGAGAATTAGCATTCCACGTTTTCTTTAAATGTATCAGTATCGTAGCTAAAAGCAATGCAAGCCACAATTTGATTGAAAAGTGACTTACACTGTCAGTAATTTTAGAGCTAATACGTGCAAGAATTACCAGAATTCCATCTTCTAACACAAATTACATATAATAAAATCAAAGAATGCAGTTTACTTAGAATACGCATAACTCCGTAAGGAGATTCTACACATAGTCAGAGCAACCTTAACAGAAATTTAGATACATAAATATTTTAATTCGAATGATAGTTAACATTCGGAGTAACACGTTCGCGACGGGTGTTGAATTTACTGTCCTTACAGTGGAGCTATTTTATTTTTCGCACTTTTTCAACAATTTCACATCTGATCCTCCCTTTAGTAATCCCCCGAATAAAAGAAAGTTGTACAAATACTGATTAGCAGGACTCTGAATAAATCTTGTTAATGGAAATCGCGCAATTTTAAGATTGTAATAAAAAAAAAATGTATAAAGGGGGGATCGATTTTGTTTTTCGCACTTTTTCAACAATTTCACATCTGATCCTCCTTTTAATGATCCTCCGAACAAGAGAACGTTGTGCGAATACTGATTAGCAGAACTCTGAATAAATCGTGTTAATGGAAACAGCACAATTTTAAGATTGTAATAAAAAATAATNTATCTGATCCTCCCTTTAGTAATCCCCCGAATAAAAGAAAGTTGTACAAATACTGAATTAGCAGGACTCTGAATAAATCTTGTTAATGGAAATCGCGCAATTTTAAGATTGTAATAAAAAAAATGTATAAAGGGAGGATCGATTTTGTTTTTCGCACTTTTTCAACAATTTCACATCTGATCCTCCTTTTAATGATCCTCCGAAGAAGAGAAAGTTGTGCGAATACTGATTAGCAGAACTCTGAATGAATCGTGTTAATGGAAACAGCACAATTTTAAGATTGTAATAAAAAATAATGTACAAAGGGTGGATCGAGGTATTTACGCCCTTCGGCGGATTCCGTCCCGTGGGATAAATATTATAGTACCACTAATGATTCAACCCGTCGTGAACGTGTTAAGATTGTTAAATTAATTTAATACCCACTGGTGCTTGATTTCCATTGATCTCCCAGAGNCATCTGATCCTCCTTTTAATGATCCTCCGAAGAAGAGAAAGTTGTGCGAATACTGATTAGCAGAACTCTGAATGAATCGTGTTAATGGAAACAGCACAATTTTAAGATTGTAATAAAAAATAATGTACAAAGGGTGGATCGAGGTATTTACGCCCTTCGGCGGATTCCGTCCCGTGGGATAAATATTATAGTACCACTAATGATTCAACCCGTCGTGAACGTGTTAAGATTGTTAAATTAATTTAATACCCACTGGTGCTTGATTTCCATTGATCTCCCAGAGCGGTTCGGTGTAGCTCATATCCCGGTTTCTGTCCAGCGGCGAACGGCGACGGACCACTTCCTCGCGATTGTCAGTTGAAAAAAAAAAAANTTCTAACACAAATTACATACAATAATAAAATCAAAGAATGCAGTTTACTTAGAATACGCATAACTCCGTAAGGAGATTCTACACATAGTCAGAGCAACCTTAACAGCAATTTAGATACATAAATATTTTAATTCGAATGATAGTTAACATTCGGAGTAACACGTTCGCGACGGGTGTTGAATTTACTGTCCTTACAGTGAAGTTATTTTATTTTTCGCACTTTTTCAACAATTTCACATCTGATCCTCCCTTTAGTAATCCCCCGAATAAAAGAAAGTTGTACAAATACTGATTAGCAGGACTCTGAATAAATCTTGTTAATGGAAATCGCGCAATTTTAAGATTGTAATAAAAAAAAAATGTATAAAGGGGGGATCGATTTTGTTTTTCGCACTTTTTCAACAATTTCACATCTGATCCTCCTTTTAATGATCCTCCGAACAAGAGAACGTTGTGCGAATACTGATTAGCAGAACTCTGAATAAATCGTGTTAATGGAAACAGCACAATTTTAAGATTGTAATAAAAAATAATGTACAAAGGGTGGATCGAGGTATTTACGCCCTTCGGCGGATTCCGTCCCGTGGGATAAATGTTATAGTACCACTAATGATTCAACCCGTCGTGAACGTGTTAAGATTGTTAAATTAATTTAATACCCACTGGTGCTTGATTTCCATTGATCTCCCAGAGCGGTTCGGTGTAGCTCATATCCCGGTTTCTGTCCAGCGGCGAACGGCGACGGACCACTTCCTCGCGATTGTCAGTTGAAAAAAAAAAAAGATTCGTGATTACACGAGCGAAACGGACGAGCCTTCCGTCACGAGCGTAACACTCTTCTGGATTCTGGAGGATGCCGATGACACCCCCGGGCCAGGGAAACGAGCTCCCGCGGTTCGATTAATATCAAACACGCCCCTTTCCCAAAACGACTCCTTCCTCGGAGAGTCAGCGTTACGGTCCCAGTTTCCATTGGAGGATCTCGCCGCTAGCTACCCTCAGCGGAATCAGCCCATTGGCTGCAGGGTGGAGCTTTCTAAACCACCCTCACGGTTTCCGCGATNCACGGTCCCAGTTTCCATTGGAGGATCTCGCCGCTAGCTACCCTTAGCGGAATCAGCTCATTGGCTGCAGGGTGGAGCTTTCTAAACCACCCTCACGGTTTCCGCGATTCCGGGGATGGGTTGCGTCGGGATTATCGACCGTGGAATGTTAAAGATGGGCAAACTGTTTATTCAAACCATTTTTTCTAAACGCATATTTTGCATCTTTCTATTTCTGTGGATTTCCGGAGGAAGAAACGTTTATGTATCATTTTGTTAACATTAGATTGCCGGATATTCGGTGTATACCTATTTTGTTTGAAATTAGTCAACTTGACTCAAACATTAAAATCGAAGTCTTAATAAAAATTTTATTTTAAAGAAACTTCATTAGAAACAATTTTTACGTATTCTACAATCTGTTCTTAGAATACATCCGCAGATTTTTTTTATTACATTTAGCGCAGACAGCCTTATCTATTTCTTTTGCACGATTNCTTGAAATTAGTCAATTTGACTCAAACATTGAAATCGAAGTCTTAATAAAAATTTTATTTTAAAGAAACTTCATTAGAAACAATTTTTACGTATTCTACAATCTGTTCTTAGAATACATCCGCAGATTTTTTTTATTACATTTAGCGCAGACAGCCTTATCTATTTCTTTTGCACGATTCCTGAAATTCGAGTCTCAAACAACGAGTCAAATTGACTAAGTCCAGCAATTTAGTATTAAAGAGATGATAGACAGAGAGACTATAATTTCTACAATCTTCAAGAACTTGGATTTATTCTGACAGAAAATTTCAAGTCAAATTCGAAGTAATTAGATGGATAGACTGTAATTTTCACAATCTTACAAAATTAGGATTCGTTTTGACAAAAAGTTTCAAATCAGATTCGAAGTCATTGGAATCTCGCGTTTGAAGATTTTGACTATTCGTAGATCACTTGGTGTCCCTTATTTAGAAGACAAAGCTTAGATATAGGCTTGTGATAGGGCTTAGAAATTGTACAACTTCTTTCTATTGCATAGGCTTAGCGTGTTGATCGACAAGTATTTTCCCGGTTCACCACACTCCATTCAGTACACGTGCCTACTATTGACTTCCAAAGGGAGATCAGAGAAGGATCTGTTAATCATACTTTAAAATAAACTCCAGAAGTAATTTGGTACAGTGTGAAATCATTTCTTTTGCAATAAAAAATGTATTAACGATTCCTATTTATTGATCCATTTGTTGGACGATTACAGATCAAGCCAGTAAAATTGTCCATAAAATAACTAAAGGAGGAAGGGAAGAATTGAAAGGAGCTCTAACTTTTAAGTGGAATCATTTACTCGGATTTGTGAATTGAGAATTGGATAGGTAGAGTTTCGTACAAGTTATTGGACGTTTCGAGACAAATTGGTTCATAAATTGATCCCGTAACGGGATCGGTGAAAAGAGCGTGACGGTCCTCCCCGGAAGGGTAACATATTGCGAAAACGGGGCCCGCACGCGCGTTCGCCCCCTCAAGAATTAATTAAATAGATATTAGCCGATTCACTTGACGCTTAGCCCGGCGTATAAACATTCGGCGTGATATCCGCGTGTCAAATCGCCCTCGCCTCGAGTGTCGCCGAGGGTGCATAAAGTTATTAATATTCGGCCACGGCCAGTCGTCCTATTCAAATCGCCTCACCCTTACCCTTGTTATCTTTTCTTTCTTCATCCCCCCGTAGATTCACGCATCCCTCAACTGTTTTCTCGAACTCATTTCCCTTATTATTTTAATACCCATACCTAGTTTAATACACTGCTGTCTTTTCAAGTACACTGTTAAAAATATCATTAAATTTAATGCACTTTTCATGAAGAATAATACATTAAATTTAAGTTTTCCGTATATTAAACACATACTAATGCAAATTCACCATAAAATTAATGTATTTTCAAAAAAAATTTAATGAACTTTGAGAAAATTTAATGAATTTTGAAGAAAATGTAATGTATCATTCATAAAAATTAGTGTTGTGCAATGAATATTTAATGACATTTTTCATTAAACTTAATAAAAAGATACATGAATATGCTTCCTGCATTTCTTCATCAAATCCAATGAAAAATTTTTAACAGTGTAGAGTCTTCAAGATTTACTTAAAAAATAGTATCATCGTCTTAGAATAATTTCTTGTTGAGCAAATGACCATCCAAATGCAATGTTGAGATCATTATTATATCCTTGCACATTCTGAGTTCATAATTAAGTCAATGACTATCAAATAATAATTAAAAATTATATTTCCTGCTGGCTTTATTCTGAATTCATATGTAAAAGATATTTGATATGACGGTAGAAACCCATTTCGTATTTGCAAGAGTCTGATAATACGAATTTTTATTTAATTCAGATGATAGGAGATTCGAGGATGTATATTGTATTAAATTGGTCTAACGTATGATACGCGTTTCACAGGTTTGTATCCATTAACCGGGGCGGTGGATATTTAATTCGAGTCCGGTAATATTCGCTATATCCATAACTGCAAGCTGACGCTCCGGATCGATGCCCCGAGCGTCGGCGCTGAAATGCCTCACCGCTGGATATTTCGTAGCTTTCCTCAAACTGATATTTCATTTTTACGCAAAATCGAATGCAATAACTCCGCACGGTGCGCCCGTAACCAGACGGATTGAATACAAAACAAGAATTATAAAAGATCCCAAAAATCTGAAGAGTTTTTCCAAATTCTTTTCAATCAAAGCATTAATTTTACACTCATTTACATAATATCATACTCCAAATATGATTCCTGTGTTATGGAACAGTTCGCATGTTTTCTTATACGTTTTGTTTATGACAAATACGCGGGATGACGTAAAGAGTGTGAATAGTCTGATTTTGGTTTCATCCCCCTCGGGGTTGCACGTGTTCGAATTGATCTAATTCTGATGCGTTTCTAACAATGGACAGCGTTGCGGCTTCGGCAGCGGGGCCACGCCACTGACACCAATTACCCGATTTCGTCACGCAGATTTCCACATTTTCCAATTGTATACGTCGTTCATAATGCGGATCTGTCACGGGGTTTCCCTGTTACGGGAGAAACTTAGTCAGATCAGACCAGATCGGATTAGATCGATCTGTAATATAAGCGTCTCTCAAGCTTCATTAAAATATCTCATCTTTCGTTGGTGTAATTAAGTTAATCAGGTATAGAATTCAATGAGCGTTGGTATAATTACAAAATCAAGTGATATAGAATTTTCAAGTCGCAGTAAAATTGCTGAGATGGGGACCAGATTTGTAAGATGGAAAAGGATTAGACAAATTCAATTTGAGTTCTCATTTTTTATTGTAATCTGACAATTTGTACATACAGACATATATCATATTCTACACAATTCTTTTTTACAATTTTATTGTTCTCAACGAGAGCACCTAACAAGTGCAACGTTATCACCGTTACACCGCTATCAGATAGCAATACTGAAATAAAATTGTTAGTAAAGTAAAATAGAAAATTCTGTTTAATCGTAATAAATGCCAGATCGAAATTATAAAATTGTTTCTACGCCGACAAAATCTGAATATAAAATACAATTTATCTACGAGCTTTCTATAATGCCTTTTAAAATTCCTACAAATTCTTCTATCCAAGGAATCCAAAGTTTCGGGTACCCAACCGTCCGATCGGTTTAGGTACCAATCAGCTAATCCGGTTAGGATCCTGAAAATTTGTATAACTCCGATATCCACAATTTCAAGTACCAGAATTTACTGTCGAAATTTTTGCCTATTGTTACTCGTCTTACAATTAATAAAATCAATCATGAATCAATATTTATCATTTTCTGAGTTGAACTAAAGATAATGTTCGGATACCAATATTAAAGTAGTCCATGAATCCCAAAAGACCTCATGGCTGTAAGGATATTTCTGGTCCTGGAAATTGTAGATATTTAACATAAGCCTTAGAACCTTCTCACATTACTCAAATTTCATTGTTCAATTTTTGACGTTCGATTAAAATCACAGGTTCACATACGGTTTAATGTTAATCTTCCACGACACAAAGTCGATCACATGCATAATCTAGAGATGTAATAAATGAACGGTAACTAAAGAATGTGTCGTTAGAAATAAGTATTATTTCAGACATCAAAAATTGAGTAGCGAAATCCGGATAATATGAAAATGCTCTTTCGGGATAAAAATTTCCGACTCAAACTCGAATTATCGAGTTCAAACTTCTACTGTCCACGTACTGCGCCTTGCTTTAAGTAGAAATCTATTTCTCTGTTTTTACTAAATAAGACATGCACTTGTTACAATTTTGTAAAATGAGAGCGTGAAGTACGTAGCGCAGTAGAATCTGCTGAGTTCCACCACTTAAGTTTACTCTCACTAGAAATAAAAACGCGTTAGAAAAATATTAAACGCTTCTTCACACGTAGATTATCGGTGCGTAGCAGCTAAAACATGTATATCTTTTTAACTAGCACTCGGTTATAACATGAAAAATACTGTTTCTCGTATGCAAAAGGCACGCAAAGTAGAGAACTGTTAAATCCGCTGCTTCATCTCGCTACGCAAGCAGCAATTCGAATTCTAAATCAATTGTTTAAGGCTTAAAAATCGAATTGAAACAAATTAAGTAATTCACGGCTATTTATCAGTTTTCATATTGCAGGAACCCACTTTTCTTTCGATCAATCGGATTATTTAATAAATGCAATGAAAATTCACATTCAATTTACGGAGTATTGGAACTAGTTGCAGGACGAGTTAACGTTTCGTAATCTACATCGTTTGTACATTTATTAAAACTGCTTTGTTCATTTTAGAATCTTGCTTTCTCATAAAGAGAAAGTTCGAAATGAGAATTAACAGGCTGTGGAATGTTTGCATTCACAGAACAATTATTACACATAAAGAGGACATAACAAATTTTCGTTAAAAATATTAAAATTAAAATCATAAGAAATCATCTACAGATTCTTTAAAGGGAAAGTATTGGAAGTTCACTGTGCATAAAATCCCACAGCCTTTTGATCGGTAAATAATTGAAAACTGTTCAGCATTAAAGGAACTTTTTAAATCTCTTTCCTTTATTCGTATTGAGTTGAAATGAGGTATTCGTTAGAACTCGTTGAGTCACGAGAAACTTATGCTATCATAATTAGCTCTTATCTGTCGCTTACGTCCAAAATGATTTGTCTTTTAATAAGTGGATTTAAAGAACCTACCAGAATGTCATGATTGCACAAATAAAATTTACCTCCTCTTCGCCAATCTATTTAATGATTNCGCATAATCTAGAGATGTAATAAATGAACGGTAACTAAAGAATGTGTCGTTAGAAATAAGTATTATTCCAGACACCAAAAATTGAGTAGCGAAATCCGGATAATATGAAAATGCTCTTTCGGGATAAAAATTTCCGACTCAAACTCGAATTATCGAGTTCAAACTTCTACTGTCCACGTACTGCGCCTTGCTTTAAGTAGAAATCTATTTCTCTGTTTTTACTAAATAAGACATGCACTTGTTACAATTTTGTAAAATGAGAGCGTGAAGTACGTAGCGCAGTAGAATCTGCTGAGTTCCACCACTTAAGTTTACTCTCACTAGAAATAAAAACGCGTTAGAAAAATATTAAACGCTTCTTCACACGTAGATTATCGGTGCGTAGCAGCTAAAACATGTATATCTCTTTAACTAGCACTCGGTTATAACATGAAAAATACTGTTTCTCGTATGCAAAAGGCACGCAAAGTAGAGAACTGTTAAATCCGCTGCTTCATCTCGCTACGCAAGCAGCAATTCGAATTCCAAATCAATTGTTTAAGGCTTAAAAATCGAATTGAAACAAATTAAGTAATTCACGGCTATTTATCAGTTTTCATATTGCAGGAACCCACTTTTCTTTCGATCAATCGGATTATTTAATAAATGCAATGAAAATTCACATTCAATTTACGGAGTATTGGAACTAGTTGCAGGACGAGTTAACGTTTCGTAATCTACATCGTTTGTACATTTATTAAAACTGCTTTGTTCATTTTAGAATCTTGCTTTCTCATAAAGAGAAAGTTCGAAATGAGAATTAACAGGCTGTGGAATGTTTGCATTCACAGAACAATTATTACACATAAAGAGGACATAACAAATTTTCGTTAAAAATATTAAAATTAAAATCATAAGAAATCATCTACAGATTCTTTAAAGGGAAAGTATTGGAAGTTCACTGTGCATAAAATCCCACAGCCTTTTGATCGGTAAATAATTGAAAACTGTTCAGCATTAAAGGAACTTTTTAAATCTCTTTCCTTTATTCGTATTGAGTTGAAATGAGGTATTCGTTAGAACTCGTTGAGTCACGAGAAACTTATGCTATCATAATTAGCTCTTATCTGTCGCTTACGTCCAAAATGATTTGTCTTTTAATAAGTGGATTTAAAGAACCTACCAGAATGTCATGATTGCACAAATAAAATTTACCTCCTCTTCGCCAATCTATTTAATGATTTAATATTTAATAAGGTAGATTTTAACTAAAATAGAATAATCAAGTTTTAAATATTTTTTCCTCCAATACAGGTTTCTCTAGACTCAAAGTTCATTTTGTCTTACATTCTAACCGCGTATCAACATTGCACAATACCTACAGGAATACTATAGTGTGTACTGATAAAACGTAAATTAAAAAAAAAGACAATTAAAATAAGTAGGTACACTTTCACAATAAGTACACTATTGAAGGAATGTGATTATAGCAGGATTTAGATTCGTTTTAAGACGTCTAAAAATAAAAAAGCGTGTCTGATTTCGTATTTACATGTAACAGATCTCTCAATAGGAAATCAGGGAAATTCAACAATGATTTGATTCGTTTATAACGTCGAATAAATTTTAACAATGCGTGTTACCACTTTTTGCAAGGAGAAAGTCGATTCCCTTAAAAAGCTATGATTAGTACATATTGACATATTGCATATTAAATCTTACTTTATTTATTAAATGTCCATGTTCAACATTGACATTTATTTTTAATATCGTTGTGTTTCGTGGTCTTCCCTTTAAAAGAGAATCGACTCGATAGATAAACTCTAGGAATTTGTTGGAAAGAGAGCGGCCCTACTCTCAGGGATCGGATTTTCCTTCTTTGCTTTCTTCTTGTACGTTGAAACCTATCGTCACGCTAGAACTATTCGTCATGCTACTTGCCACAGTCAGGATTGGTTGCTCCGATGTCGTCTCCTTCGACGTAGTGCTCGTTGACTCCACCATGCTTTGTTTCCAGTCCTCCAAATCTTTATCTGACATGTTCGACAGAGAGCTCAGCTTAGTAGTACATTTGTAACTGTAATTTATATCGGTCTTCTGCTTTGGGGCCTTAGGCATGGACACGCTCTGCGATCGAGAGAAATTCTTCTTCTTACTCTGTTCCCTGCTCCTCGAAATCTTTTCCTCGGCTCTCTGAGGGTCCTTCGCCTTGTCCGCGCTGTCTGCTTCTTTGATTCGCACGTCCTCGTCGGATATATCCATGCTTTCGACGAGAAATCTGCACGAAACAAAAAGAAACAAAATTTTTTTAATTTTCATTTTTAAACGTTTTGGAAAACAAATTTTAGAAATAAGACACTTGCCTTCCGATTTTCTTGTAACTACCGCTGGACTTGCTGCACGGATTCTCTTTCTGTTCAAATATCTCTTTAACGTCCTGCTTCTTCTGTTCCTCCGTTTGTTTCAAAGTTATCGTATGGTCTTCGTCGTCCTCCATATTGTCCGTCGGTAGCTCGTCCGTGCGCATGATTTTCTGTAAGTTGCTATTGAATCCCATGTCGAATTTCGGTATTTGACCGTCCTCGTTGCTGTAATAATCCGTGTACGACACGCTGCCGCGGCCTTCTCGGTGCTCTTGATCCATATTTATGCAGAACTCGTTGAAATCCACGTCCAGGCAAGGAGTCGTGGGGAATTTCGGGGTGTTGAACATCTGTCCTCTGCAAAAAAGTAAAGGAATTGATGTATTGCCATTTCTGCTATAAATCCAGTAATAATTGAATGCTACGTACCCATCATTACTGATCAGACTTATGGACATGCTACACTCGCCCGTCGATGTGGGTGCAGGTGATGAGGGCTCAGAGGAAAGGAATGACTGCGGTTCACTGCTCCATCCAGTACCTAGAAAACAATACACAAAGATAAATACCTAGGTCGTAAATACTTAATAAAATAATTGTATCAAGGGAAATACTTACTATTGGGACTGGTAGGCGATAACTGGTTCCTTATATCAGAAGATTCACCGTCGCTCGCTGGTTTGTACTGTATTGGAGTCGGCGTAATATACCTGAATACAAAACAAAAAGAATACCTTTAACAATTGAAGTAAACAATACAAGANGCACGTCCTCGTCGGATATATCCATGCTTTCGACGAGAAATCTGCACGAAACAAAAAGAAACAAAATTTTTTTAATTTTCATTTTTAAACGTTTTGGAAAACAAATTTTAGAAATAAGACACTTGCCTTCCGATTTTCTTGTAACTACCGCTGGACTTGCTGCACGGATTCTCTTTCTGTTCAAATATCTCTTTAACGTCCTGCTTCTTCTGTTCCTCCGTTTGTTTCAAAGTTATCGTATGGTCTTCGTCGTCCTCCATATTGTCCGTCGGTAGCTCGTCCGTGCGCATGATTTTCTGTAAGTTGCTATTGAATCCCATGTCGAATTTCGGTATTTGACCGTCCTCGTTGCTGTAATAATCCGTGTACGACACGCTGCCGCGGCCTTCTCGGTGCTCTTGATCCATATTTATGCAGAACTCGTTGAAATCCACGTCCAGGCAAGGAGTCGTGGGGAATTTCGGGGTGTTGAACATCTGTCCTCTGCAAAAAAGTAAAGGAATGCATAATTAAATTTGGAATTGATGTATTGCCATTTTTGCTATAAATCCAGTAATAATTGAATGCTACGTACCCATCATTACTGATTAGACTTATGGACATGCTACACTCGCCCGTCGATGTGGGTGCAGGTGATGAGGGCTCAGAGGAAAGGAATGACTGCGGTTCACTGCTCCATCCAGTACCTAGAAAACAATACACAAAGATAAATACCTAGGTCGTAAATACTTAATAAAATAATTGTATCAAGGGAAATACTTACTATTGGGACTGGTAGGCGATAACTGGTTCCTTATATCAGAAGATTCACCGTCGCTCGCTGGTTTGTACTGTATTGGAGTCGGCGTAATATACCTGAATACAAAACAAAAAGAATACCTTTAACAATTGAAGTAAACAATACAAGATTATGAAAATATATCAAGTACAGAAAAACGTGAAACAAATAACTAAATACTCACAAGCACGGTTTACTTAATTTCTCACGATACCTGACGGCTTCCAAATCGGAAGCGTTGTATTCAGGACCGATACCACGGATGTTGAGATTCTGGTTGACCGACTCGTGGGTCGATCCCCCCGGGGAAGGATACTTCGGCGGCGAGGAGGCGGGCGTCCGGAACAGAGGCACGCTGGTCATCATCTCCAGGAAGGCGTCCAACTGACGCAGCGACAGCGCGTTGTGCAGAGTTTCCAGAGGTCTGATCGGCGGCACCCCTCCGAAACCTTCTATCGCTAAATATCAGAATCTCCATAACAAAGGAGCAATTTAATGCCCGGCGTCAGGCGAAGGGGGTAGCTCACCGGCAACGGCAGAGGCGTGCGGCGGGACCATGTCTTTGAGATTCGGCGCGCTGGACGAGCCGCTGATCACGGCCGTGCTGAACAGGCTGTTCGCGGACCCGGTCAGCTTCTTGTTGACGTTGTAGCCCAACAGCTTGAAATAACTCATCTGTCCGGAGATACTGTGACGGTGGCGCCTTGCTGTGCAGGTAGGGTCAGGTTGAATGATCGAAGGTCGTGTGTCTGGGGACGAGAAGGATCGTTGAGGCTGGAGGCGGGAGAACGGTGCACATGGACACTTGGAGCGGTGGTTATTATACTTGTTGCGGTGATGGTGGTGGTGGTGGTGGTGGTGGTCGGGGGTTGCGGCGATGGTGATATTATCGTGATCGTCGTTATTATCGTGCGTATGAATAAGCGTAACACTACGATCTGGCGCGTCGACCAGGCTACCGTCCAACCGGAAGAGATTCAAGTTCGGACAAGACCAACGCCTGCACATCCTCGAGACACCGTTCGAGCTCGCCGGATCCGAGCTAACCGGATCGAGCCACGAGTACGACCTCAGACTGGGACAAGAGGTCTTCCTGCTCAACGAACACTTGGCAACGCCTTCGACCACGTTTCCTCCGCTGAAGGACCGCCGCATGGAGTTCCCTTTGTCCGCGGACAGCTCGCCCTGATCGAAGCTCATCGAACGATTCGAATTCGAAGAATCCGGATAACGGACAAGGTCGCCCTGCTCCTCGGGGAGTCTGTTCTCGAGGCGGACGAGGGACGAGGGTATGACGACTCGGCGCGGGGACTCGAGACGCGGCGACGAGTAACAGGAACAGTTGAAGAACTTGTGCGACAGCGAGCGGGCGAAGTAGACGTCGAAGTTGGACCGCTCGACGGGCGGGAGGTCCCTGCTCCTTAGGATCAGCTCGGATACGTTGCAGTTGTAGCAAAGGCACTTGGCAAGGTAGGGCGACAACGACCGGGACCGTTTCTCCGGACTGAACCGGAGCGACAGCGGCAACGAGAACGGATATTGCTGGGCCGGCGCGGCCGGGTCGTCGACACCGCGGAGGGCCGTCTCCGAATGGGAACGCGGGTACCTCTTGCTGCTTTGCTCGTCGAGGTCGTCGGGGAACGGGGGACGATCGGCCGCGGGGACCGGGATACTTTCGTGCAGGGATAACGAAGACAGGGAATGCTTTGGCCAGTTTGGATCGCTCGGCGGTGGTTTCGCGGAATCGGTCAACTCACCGCTGTGCTCGATCCCAGGGAGGGTCAACTCCGAATGAGACCGGCCGTATTTCTTACTCTGAGAGGGCGGATCGGCGGCGATCGGCACGAGATCGGTATCGAAAAACGAAGAACGGATCGTGGGGACCGGAAACGTTAGACTGGTCGCGTCGAACCCGAAGGCGGCCCTGTTGCTCGGAGACACTAGGGGGGATGTGTGCAGCGTTACCAGAGGGGTCGAGTACGTAGGGGTGTCTACCGTGGGGACCGGAAACTCCGGCGAACTGTACGAATGCGATAATCCGGTGATCGGCACGCTCAGTGACGACAGGCCAGATCTTTCTACGTAGCATTGCTCGGTTCCATGCTTTTCTGATTTGTGGTTGTTGTTGTTGTTGTTGTTGTTGTTTAATCGGTCGCATGCGTGTGATGGGTTGGTCGGTGTTAGAATGAAAAGTAATGGCGAGATGTAACAGCGGGAAACGGGGGTCACGGGGGAGGGAGAGAAAAGAAAAGAAATAAGAAGATTAAATAAACCCGTCACCGTAGAAATCAAATTAAACGTCGGTAACGATCTTTGCCCGCGTCGTCCTTCTGCTTTGCTGTTTTCTTGTATTTAGAACGGGAATCGCAATCGAGATTACATGCTTCGAAAATCCTCTGAATCATTTACGATTGTACGGAAACGGTATTTTAATTAAATGCTATTACTTCGAGAGATACGGAATTCTTTATAGNACTCGCCCTGATCGAAGCTCATCGAACGATTCGAATTCGAAGAATCCGGATAACGGACAAGGTCGCTCTGCTCCTCGGGGAGTCTGTTCTCGAGGCGGACGAGGGACGAGGGTATGACGACTCGGCGCGGGGACTCGAGGCGCGGCGACGAGTAACAGGAACAGTTGAAGAACTTGTGCGACAGCGAGCGGGCGAAGTAGACGTCGAAGTTGGACCGCTCGACGGGCGGGAGGTCCCTGCTCCTTAGGATCAGCTCGGATACGTTGCAGTTGTAGCAAAGGCACTTGGCAAGGTAGGGCGACAACGACCGGGACCGTTTCTCCGGACTGAACCGGAGCGACAGCGGCAACGAGAACGGATATTGCTGGGCCGGCGCGGCCGGGTCGTCGACACCGCGGAGGGCCGTCTCCGAATGGGAACGCGGGTACCTCTTGCTGCTTTGCTCGTCGAGGTCGTCGGGGAACGGGGGACGATCGGCCGCGGGGACCGGGATACTTTCGTGCAGGGATAACGAAGACAGGGAATGCTTTGGCCAGTTTGGATCGCTCGGCGGTGGTTTCGCGGAATCGGTCAACTCACCGCTGTGCTCGATCCCAGGGAGGGTCAACTCCGAATGAGACCGGCCGTATTTCTTACTCTGAGAGGGCGGATCGGCGGCGATCGGCACGAGATCGGTATCGAAAAACGAAGAACGGATCGTGGGGACCGGAAACGTTAGACTGGTCGCGTCGAACCCGAAGGCGGCCCTGTTGCTCGGAGACACTAGGGGGGATGTGTGCAGCGTTACCAGAGGGGTCGAGTACGTAGGGGTGTCTACCGTGGGGACCGGAAACTCCGGCGAACTGTACGAATGCGATAATCCGGTGATCGGCACGCTCAGTGACGACAGGCCAGATCTTTCTACGTAGCATTGCTCGGTTCCATGCTTTTCTGATTTGTGGTTGTTGTTGTTGTTGTTGTTGTTGTTTAATCGGTCGCATGCGTGTGATGGGTTGGTCGGTGTTAGAATGAAAAGTAATGGCGAGATGTAACAGCGGGAAACGGGGGTCACGGGGGAGGGAGAGAAAAGAAAAGAAATAAGAAGATTAAATAAACCCGTCACCGTAGAAATCAAATTAAACGTCGGTAACGATCTTTGCCCGCGTCGTCCTTCTGCTTTGCTGTTTTCTTGTATTTAGAACGGGAATCGCAATCGAGATTACATGCTTCGAAAATCCTCTGAATCATTTACGATTGTACGGAAACGGTATTTTAATTAAATGCTATTACTTCGAGAGATACGGAATTCTTTATAGGGCTTGCATTCNGCACGGGGGAGGGAGAGAAAAGAAAAGAAATAAGAAGATTAAATAAACCCGTCACCGTAGAAATCAAATTAAACGTTGGTAACGATCTTTGCCCGCGTCGTCCTTCTGCTTTGCTGTTTTCTTGTATTTAGAACGGGAATCGCAATCGAGATTACATGCTTCGAAAATCCTCTGAATCATTTACGATTGTACGGAAACGGTATTTTAATTAAATGCTATTACTTCGAGAGATACGGAATTCTTTATAGGGCTTGCATTCATAGAATATTGCAGTACACTGAATATGATGTACATAGAATATTTCTTTACACTATCGTACTTGCTGTCGTACGAAATTTAATAAAGTAGACAAGACCTAAAGAGAAAGTTGTATAATCTCATGTTGTCAAGAGTCTTATAAAAGTCTTCAGACTNGATAGGGATTGCTAGAATATTGCAGTACACTGAATATGATGTACATAGAATATTTCTTTACACTATCGTACTTGCTGTCGTACAAAATTTAATAAAGTAGACAAGACCTAAAGAGAAAGTTGTATAATCTCATGTTGTCAAGAGTCTTATAAAAGTCTTCAGACTAATAAGTAGACTCCTGATCTTTATGCAAAATAAACCATTTGTAACTCTATATAAACTGCAGACTTCTATGAAAATAGAACTTCTGTGATATCATTTAAAAAATGTACTTTAAAACACAAAAGATCTCGTTAATTAAAATTGCTACTAATATTTTTAGGAAAGTTATATGTCATCTGAAAGCTTAAGAATGAAACTGCAATATTCTGTGTTGTGTAGGCGTAAAAATTGTTGATGCCGGAGACGACGTCTTCAATTGAAAGATTCGTTACCAGTAGAGGAATAAAATAACCGAGAGATACGTACTAGAAGAAATCGAATAACGTATGTGTATATGTACTTCAAAAGTTGCTTGCGTTTAGTAGGCACAAGTTTGTTAATGTTACACATTCATGGCACACGATAGCCATGCAGCTAGTAAGCCAACCAGACAACATCGATTATTGTGTCTATGAACACTGTATCCTTTATAGTTAACGTGATCGTGATTTTACATGTTAATGACAATCAGAGTTTCCTCCACTGAGGACACTGAAGCTAGAGATCCTCGTTCAGAATCTTTTAAACAGATTTCAGAATTTTCTGATACTCTTCAGTTTCATCGGCGGAATTTGCAAACTTCTGATTGTCATTAAAGACTGATTTATTTAGATAGAAATATGGAGATCGAATTTCGATTGTGCTTGGGATTTCTAGTGCTGGTGGAGCGACAAAAATAACGACGTTCGAAAAGAAGTGAAAAATATTTGATTATCCATTGAGAAAAAACGGTTATAGATTTATTTTCGTCGATTCCTTTCTGTCTTATATTAGTCAAACCAATTTAAGAAAAAAAGGAGATCTTCATCGGGAAGCAAAAACGGGGATGAAAAAAACGAAAAACTTTTAATACGATTACGTGATGAGTAAAAAGCCGTGAAGTGATTCTAAAAAATAATAGGACGGTTGAATCGACTGCGAATCTCGATGGAACGAGGCGAGAGACAGGATTAGGGGGGAAGGATTAGAACGGCTGAATGAATTACACCCGTTTAAACGTGTAATGCAGACAGTCGTTGACAAATAATTAATTGGCTTCCACGCGCACAACTATCGCTGAGCAAAGAGTTATTTCAACTGATAGTTCTTTTCTCTTCCTATATTTCCATCTAAGTGTCCTCAAGTTAGTTTAACGTTATATTATACTCATAAGACGACTAAAATATCTTGTACACACACAAATCGGTAGAAAAACGGTATCTAGTCATCGAGCTATTGAAACAAACTTTTTAAACAACTTCAACAGTTTCACATTATATGTTAACGGTACACAGAACATAAAAGGCAAACTGTACGCCTCTATATTTACACAAGGGGAACAGAACGTATAACGTAAAATAAGAGAAAACGCTACACGTGTATTATGAACGAAAATAATACGACATTAAGGATTAGGCGTGAGTAGAAGACTAACTACGGAAGATTATGCATGTACGTTTGCTAACTGTCAGGTCATCTCACAAGCTTTTGTACTGACGATAAAGAAACTAATTGAATGACCCGCTATATTAATCGCTAAGGGGAATGCAATAATATAAAGGGGATAAAGTACTTCGTAGAAGAAGTAAAAAATGGAAGTAACAATAGCTACGACTACGACAACTACCTTACAAGTGAGAGTAACAAATTGCCCAATCGAATCAGATAAGCGCATTTTAATTTGATCAAACAGCCAATCGAGTTCCCATTGCTTTCATGCCTGTTTCGAATGGACAGTAATAGAAACGATCAACTGCGTAGAGCTGCCAAAATACTTGGAAAATCGGACCGTGTAATAATTGGTTCGAGCAATCGAGTAGCTTGGATAAATCGAGCAAGTGGGTTGGTTGGTTTCATCCGAGCTACTCGGGCTTTCGGTTCGATCATCAAACATCTCGGCAGCTCTACGACTAAGTAGTTAAACACTCTCTAAGAGAACAGTAACTGATTTAAAAATAAATAACTTTAAGTCTCGTTCGTATTACAAACACTGAAAGATTAAATATCGTGATAAGTCCTGTGTGACCGTCTCATCACCTATGATAAGACAATGCGTTATAAAAACAAAATTGCTGAAAGTGAAAATTGGGAGGGCTGACATACCTTCCTTGTTGACCGCGTCCAAGCTCTGATACTGCAGCTTGTCCGCAGCTACAAAAAAAGACACGAAAAACACCAGGATTTCTAATAAAATCCGACCACGGTAAATCCGTAACCATCAGTCCCCATAAAAGCATAATGTTATACATTAATAATTGTACAATACAATGTACATCGTTTCTCTTTCTGGAAAACAGTACGTTTGTCAGATTGACGTGTCAATCTAACGAAGAGAAGATTTTTGCGACCTTTGTATCAAGAATAGTCCCATCATGCATAATCAACGAAGATTAGTCCAAGTTATAAATTTCCAACAGCTCCGCGAAAGGATTCATTAGAAGTTCACTTACCTTTCTCGGACTTGTCTTGCCTCTGGTGATCGTAGCTACGAGCACGCGGTTCGACGCTGTTTCCTCTCTCGGCGTCGCGCCGTTGACGTTGACTTGCTGCCAGCTGGCTACCAAGCCTCGCTGCTTCGTGACCAGCCACAGTCCTCGCACTGAATTTAAATTATTTTAGAGGATCATGAAAAACTATTAGCTAGATCCGTAATTTTATGAAGAGTAACCTTATTGGAATTGGCGCCGAACTTTGCAAAAACCCACTGTCGAACGGTTCATCCATCATGTTCGGATCCAAGTCCATCATATCAACAGCTCTGCTGTTCATAGGACTGTCCATTGTTCCATCCGCAACATCCGTTTCCACCGGTGGCGGAGACGTATCCTGAAGAATCAAAATATATTAAGAATACATAGACAAAACTCAAATTAAGTCTGTGTGAGTTATAATAAACGTACAGTCTTCAGTGGGGTCATGAAATCGTCTTCCAGAATTCCCAGTTCGACGTCTTCCTCTTCTATCCGGGTGCTACATTGCGAAATGGTGTCTTGGGCGGAACCACCGCTTTCGCCCTGAAAGAATCCAACGATTCAATCAATTTCATGTTCTTAAGGCAATTATTTATATAAGGTTCCTCCAAATATCGAAACGTTTTATTAATTAAAGAAGTATAGCGACCCCTGATTTACATGATTGTGATCCTTACCACGTTGTGGCTGCTTTCGTTGCGTGAGTGTGGCCTGAAACCGGGCCCTGGTGGTAAATTCTTCTGCACGCAGCAATTTACTCCGGGACTGAAATGCAGTTCGACGTGGAAACGTTCTTCGCTGCTTGGATCCTTGGTAGGATCCTCATACAGCATGACCACGATCTGGGACATGTAATTCAATTCGGAGACCATGCTGACGTATTCCATCGCTCGGCGCCACTGCTCGTCTTTCACCACCTACACATATAAAATATTATTTATGACCATGAAAAATATAGATATCATTTGTATACGTACATCAAGTAAACCACCGTAACGTAGAACGGTTAATAAAGAGTGTACATGGCTTTCACTTGTAAAATAAAGCCTCGTGCGTACGTGTCTACCGGGACTCGAAACGCCGTGCGAATATCTGAAATAGAAATTGAAAAAATGAATCGAAATGTAGTAAAGTATTCAACTTAGAAAAAAGAAAAGGTAACAGAGAATGGAGAGCGATTGCAGGCAAGAAATCATGGCCTTTAAAACTTACCTNCACGTGTCTACCGGGACTCGAAACGCCGTGCGAATATCTGAAATAGGAATTGAAAAAATGAATCGAAATGTAGTAAAGTATTCAACTTAGAAAAAAGAAAAGGTAACAGAGAATGGAGAGCGATTGCAGGCAAGAAATCATGGCCTTTAAAACTTACCTAGGATTTAATCTATTCACAGTTTCCTCTGATTCTTCAATATTCCTTTGCAAGTCTGCTCTTATCTTCTTTAAAAGTGGGGTGCAAATGCCTTGCCCGATTGTGAGCTTCTCTTGCACCGTTAACCCGTATTCCTAAAGAAGATATATAAATAATCGATGAAATCTTCAATTCAACTGAATAATAATTAACAATTAATATTCAAGTCTTAATTTAAACAATTTATCATTAGTTAGAGAGACTTCGTCAACAATTAGAATTCAACTATCATTTGAAGTACTTACACTCGAATTGTCAATTATCATTCAATCGTTAATTGTTTAAATGTACAGTAGAACTGTTCAGATTTTTACCTGTGGTATCACAATATCTGCTAAGTACTTGGAATAAATGTAAAGCTCCTCCGCGTGCTCGAACTGCAATGTATGGTTGTTGTGTTGCAAATCGTACTTTATGCAATCATAGATATCTGGGATCTTTGATATATCGAATCTCTTGTTCTTTTGACAAAAGTCCTTTTCGATCTTTCCCCACCGGCGACCCATCAGCTCCCATGTTTCACCGTGATAAAGAATTGCATCTGAGATCGACAAAATAAAATAGATAACTACAGATATTAGAAAAAGAATATCGAACAGAATTGCTGGAGAGAATGGAGGAGATTAAAGAGTTCCTCCAAATATATGAATGATTGAACACCTTTCGTCCGCGCACCTTTAGTCTTCGGATCATCCTTCTTAGTACGTACGATATCCATCAGTTTTTGTATTAATGTGTGAACGTGCTGGCAGCAGCGAACCGGGTTCTTGACAAAATCCATCGCAGCGTTTATGCTTAATGCATTGCCAGGATTTATCTGTTCCCTGTCCTCCGGCGTAAAATCCCGGTCCTGTTGCAACAGCTCGTGAAGCCGGGTCTTCACCCTACAGGAATGTACTTTTAAAATTTGCTCGCAATTTCAGAAATAACATACCCACATAATAAATGATTTACGTACATGTTCTGATATTTACTGCTGTCGCAATCGTTGTCCAATAATCCGTTGGTGTTCGCGCTCTTCACCATTTGCACCAATATCGGCGTTAACTCGCCTTCCAGCGCGAGTAAACCCTTCGCGAATGCAGCTGCAGTCATCTGAACTCTCCCTTCGTCGCTCGCGTAGATCTTTAGATCATGCCGGAACGTCGAGTGCAGCCTGAGCAATCCCAAGCCTTGCGCTCCGGCGTAATCACCTGCGTGCCGTGTACCACGAGTCAGAAACATTATCTTGGAGAACGAAGTACGCACAAGTGGACGTAAAAAAATAATATTATTTTTAACAAACATCGAATATACGCATGAATTCACTGGTGATCTATGTTCTAGTAAAGAGATCGTAAATATTAGAAGGGTCGCGTTGATCGTTTGAATCACATTTGATATCTGAATCTTTTTGCAATCAGTTTATACATCAGTGAGAAATGTGTAAAATATAATACAATATCCTTTATAATATTTCAGAACATTAATCGTATTTGTTATCCTAACTAAAAACATTTAAGGCGAATGTCCCAATTTTTGTTCACCTCACAATTCCTGTTCACTGGCTTATTTTTCTATGATTTAGAGATTAGATACAACATTATAGAAAAATACGCCAGTGAACAGAAATTGTAATGTGAGTTGAAATTGAGACTTTTATAATAAAAAAATAGTAGGGTGCACACTTGCAATGGGTATGAGCGTGTACGTGTCTGTGTTCATGACTTAAGTATGAAACCGCACGAACGAGAACTATATGATTTATTGAAAGGAAAATAATAATAATAATGTAAATAACAATAATAGTAATTAGAACAGATAAACATTTAAGGCCACAAAGTATATAAAAGCGACTACCTTCGAATTATAAAGCGTTTCATTGCAATCAAGTGGCTATTACACATTGAGATTAGCATAGAAACAGCATCTTGTTTCTTAGCAGCTTAACAAGTTTTATAATCTTTTCGTAAGCTGCGACAACTTTCCAACAGTTATTATATATATTACTATTTCTATGCATCTGTAGCGTCGGTCTACGATGCAGCTACATAACAAGCATTGATTCCAAATAAAAAAAAGTTACCGTGGTTTGGTAACATCTCTGAGTCTTCCTCTGAAATAACATTTGAAACGATCTTAGAAATCCAAAAGATTTTTCGTAAGGGTATGAACATTTTTCTACTGACCACAACGAGATTCGTCGATAATCTACAGAGGATGGAATTCTGACAATGTCTTAGAGACAGCACACAACTCAAAAATGAAATCAAATGCCTAACACGTACACACGGGCTCTAACTTTTTTATCAAACCGTTTTGTAGGTATATAATCTTGGATATAAGTATCGACAGTGTACAATTCCGCATAAAGAGGTAATTAAAAATTATTTATTGACAAAAATAATTTTTTACTATCTTTGGGCGGAATGAGACACTGCGATTGTGCGTATTTCCAACACTGTAGTAGATATGTATACACTGTGCAAATAGATAAGTAGCGATATATGGTATATTATTATGCGTACGCTCGATTGAGCAGTCCAGCCGGAGATTCAGCCAAACATATGGAAACTTGTTAAATAAACAGTCTCAGTTATAAGATTATATATAATAATAATAAATTAACTCAATAATGAGCGTGATAAGCGTATGAACATGAGATACGAACCACTAAGGTGTCTACCTTGACCACCAGGGTACATGCAGCGAAATATTCGCCCCAGCTCCTCTGCTTGTATGCGACCAGCTGGAGTTAATTCTCCACCCCATTTCAGTATCAAGACCAACGAAGGCTCGCCCAGTCGATCTAAAGAACGGACATATATTGAACATCGCTCAGATGATATTTGAAGTTGATTTTTATGAATTAATTCTGTACCATCATCTGACGAACTTCCTCTGGGCCGCCCTCTCGGTTGGTATTTCATCTGCACCTTGCGATTTATACCAGAGAAATGGCCATACCTAAAATGTCAAGATCGATGTTATTCGAATCAACGTCGTATTGTTCATCCCATTTCACGATTACTCACATTTCCAAGACGCTTTTCAGTTGTTCCAATTTGCCTTGTTTCTCTTCCAATTCCGGACCAGCGGCGCGATGTTGTATCTCGGCTAACAAGCTACGCGCGGTGTCCAATATTTCCTGCAGCTGCTTCGGCCTCTTCAATTTGATGTGACCATGTTTATATCCATCGTACTTCGCGAATATCTCAAAGAACCTGCAACAAATAAAAAATAATGATCAAATCAATTGCTCAGGATATAGAAACTGTTTGATAAGAAATATACGAACTTCGGATGGCGAACTTCGACTTTCATTTTCTGCTTCGGCGTTCGATCGCCGTGTCTTATAACAGCAACCACGCATCGCAACTCCATCCTAATACGAATAGAGAATTACTTATAGACTAAACATAATCTATTTAAATATTTTTCTTTCCTTACATTTTTCCAAACGTAGTCGGGACAATAGGTGGATCGTCCAGTTGAAAGGGGACGCTCCATGGTATATGCAAAGTAGGTGCCAATTCTCTCAAAATCATGTTTCCCAGAATTTTTGCGCAATCATCATAATATTTATTTGAATTCTTCACGAAACTGAACCCATTCACGTCACAAACAAACGACTGACCGTTTGCTCTGGAAAGTGTAATAGACAAATCGCTTTAAGTTTTACTGCAACTCTTCTTCGAGTAAGATAAATCTCTCAATTTCATATTGACATAGAATTACACAAAATAAGACATTGAGTAGTAATTAGGAAGTGAACAGAAACAAAGATATTTATAATTAGTTGCAATATATTCACGAACCTAAGGAGATCGAAGCCGCAGACAGTCTGCTTGAATGCCAAACAGACTTTCCTGCTGATCAGCTTCTCGGCGTTGCTCAATATAACAGGATATCGAATTTCCTTCCCTTCGGAGTCTCTCTCCACTTTACCATCCAACGCGGGGCTCTTTCTCGCCTCTGCGTGAGCGTAATCTGGACCCACGGTGTAAACTTTCACATCTGTTCCATCGGTCGGCATGAAATCCTCGTAGATATACGAGCCCGTCTTGCGAACTCGAGATTCTGGCGAATACACACTGCTGCGACTTCCTATCTGCAAAGCAGATACGAAAAAGAATGATTAAATCATATACATACTGTTTAAAACTACGTCTAATGTTTTTTGCTGAATTAATTATTGAAGTGCGTTCTGCGATCGATTATATACTTTTCTGAATAATCTTTGACTGCCACCACCCGCAGATGTAGGATAATAAATATAAATGTTGTGATCCTCCGCCGATACCGGTTTCTCTACGAACGGTTTGTTAAATGTAACACCATTCACTTCCACATGATCCTCCGACTCAACCAATTCATGATCTAAAAGAAAAGCATGCGTAAGTACGTCTATAAAACTTTCTCATAAAACACAGTAAAGTGTACATGTAAGAAATATTTAAAATACGTTTTGGATCAGATGAATCCCTGTCTAAAACGGCATATCTCGGGATTTCGATGCCCTCACTCTCTAGAATAGCATAAACCTTCCTACGATCCTGGCGAATTAAAAAAATTGATGTTGAATAAGAAGTACTCATTAATATCTATCAGTATTAAATGCAAGTGCACCTGGATATCATATTGCATCGGTAAGTTATTGATAATAAACGGATTTCGAAGATTAGCATAACTAATAGCTTTGTCCAGGGGAAAACCTTTACTGTGAAAACTTATTAGACAATCAACGACAGGCCAATCTTCTACGGATTCCTGTAAACATTAATTCTTATGTAGTGCCGGTTAACAGGCCATAAAAGATAACTACAATTAATAAGGATAAGACTCCAACTACGTACTTTTAAAATAACTTCTTCAGGGAATACTACTATTTTAATGTACTCGAATTCCTCTAATCTGGTTAAAATCTCCTTCATCGGTTTACTCTGGGACTTCTTTGCCATCGCACAGACTCCAACCAAAACTTGCTTCCCTTCCCCTTCCAAATCGCTTCCACCCATGCATCCATCATCGTTACTGCACCCGTCCGACAGCTCGGCCTGGAAAAGCGTTTATTTATTACAATTAGAACAAAACACATTATCCTACATTATCCTAACATTCAAACGATCTAACTAACGAGATGAAAAGTGAAAACAGATAAAGCTGCAGACTGTGCAAAGGCAACAATAATGATATGAGAGACGTTATTTGAACAGCACTAATGCAAGATCTCAAACTGATGATTGAACAGATATGCACGAGTCTCTATTAGTTTATCGTGTTAAACAATTTTGCTCACCCAGTAACTCTTTAAGCAGGATAAAAAGCCAGGTCTGTCGAGAGTTTGTTTCGAATAATTCTCATAAATTCCTGATGAGTTACTCATTCTATACAGTTTTTACATTCTTTTACTTTCCATGCAATTAGACGTTAAAAGTTAAAGGCTCACCGTATGCACTATTGCCTATGTAAAAAGGGAGACATCAATGGAATACTAAAGTATTGCTTTGTACAGAGTAATATACGCGGCATGGCAGGCAACTGATTTAGTATAAGGTGTAAAACATTTATATCTATGTTATCAATGATTATCTTGATTAAAACTGGATTATCAAACATACACAGCAATTCTCGCAACAGCACCGCATATCCAAATCTGTGATGTCGTCAATGCTCGAGGCTATAGAATCGTTTTTGTCACAATATAAGTTTTTTGACCACTCCATAATTTCTCTTACTAACACTCCTACGACGTTGTTAGACGATTGGACAAAGAGCAATCGTTTCAAGCCTCGATTCAATTGAACAAAAATGTGTTCAAGCGATTCTTAGGCCTACAGAACTCAGGGTTTGTTCGATATTAACTAAGTCAAACGTGTTAAAAAATAAATACAAGCTCTAAGGCTAATAGAGTACTCTTTGCTTAAAGATAAGAAAGAACTGTATCTCTGAGCAAGCTGATTTGTATAGTCGTGTGTTCAGGAAAGAACTTTAGTAGCGTTTCCAGTGGTGTAGCAAATATTATTGGAACAATTAATGTCTCCAGTCAAAGTTATAATAAATATAATAGTAACTAATTAGAGAAGCAGTTCACTAATAAAATGTTAATATACAATAATTAATTACGTAATTACTGCAAAGGGGGAAAACTTGAACTTCATTTCTTTTTCAATATTAAATGGACAAATTTAATTTCAGTGGTTAAGGAATTGTTTAGAATTAACTCTACCATCATCCAGTAAGGTTCTGCTTCATTATCACAATCAAAGATGTAAATATCCGGCACTGTTGACAAAGAACTCGCACCTTCCATTGTCAATTTAATTGTACAATAATCAGTAACTTATAAATAATATGTTACATAAAAGTAACGAAATTAACACAAAAGAGAACGTTTCACCTAATTTGGGAATAGATGCGTTTCATGTCTGAACTAATCACTTTGTTTCAATTCACAGATATTGTGATAATAGAGAATAAATACACCAAATACATTAAATATGGAATTGAACACTGTTTTCGTTTAATATTTATCTACTTTACAAATGTATTTCTTGGCTGTGCAGACAAATACGCGTACTGTAAAGGTTTCCTGCCAATTTATTTTTAGCCAGATGAAATACTGAAGCAACGCTTTTCTTTGTGAGTCATCGTGTTGCAGAAATGATTAATAAAACATTAAGAAGCTAAACAAAACACTCTGTTACATTTAATATTAAAATATGTTACCATTGACTGTTCAGAATAAATTAACAAACCTTCTTCAAGGTATGTGTTATATAAACTTTGTATATATATATATGTAAGCTAGATATTATTTTAGAAATGGCAATCTTATAACCTTTGACATTATTTGAATTTGAAAATGCGATGACAAGAGAATAAATGAAGATTACTTTAAGCATTAAAATATAAAATGTAAAGTACCCAGTTCATTGTTAACAACATGCATGACTCAAAACAGATATTAAATGAGATGAGAGAAGATCAGTGTCTCTTGATATAATCTCAAATTATATAGCATTCCGCAGATAAAGATAATTCGAACTTACTCTTTTGGAAGAACGATATATAGAAGAGCCCACAGGACCCACAAGATTTGGTTGTACTGTATTTAAATCCCCTACATAGAAAATCGGTCGACTGGCATTCCGTAGACCCTAACGATTAATCACTTGATTAAAACATTGTATTGTAACCTTACCTTTTAACAATCATTTGAGACTTATTGCTACAGATGATCAATCTCAATCTGGTTGAGACATTACTCGGAAGCTTATCTCTTAACATTTACTTGAGTCTTAACACTATGTACACTAAATATCCAGACTTATTTCAGCTTAAATATTAGGATTTCTGTTGAATAATCATTAAATTGATTGAACGAAATTAAATGAAAGATGAAATTCTTTCTACCTGATAACCATGTTCCAATTCAGTGTAAGACATGTCAGAACAGGTTTCATTGAGGAAATAAAACTTTCAGCTTGGATTCAGATAATTCACTGCGACCTGAAACAATTAAACGCATCAACACCACTGTCGGTTTGTAATTACAACGCCAACAACTCGAATGACTGCTTATCGTACTGGCGAGCAAGTTTTAATGTGTTAGCTAAACGTTGTCGTTAATTAAATTTACGTACGTTTGTGGTTTGATTTAGCAGTGATACAGTGATACGATTGAAGGAATAGCGTAACCTCGTACTTCTTATTATTTCCCCCCAATAAATAGACTTTAATCAAGCCGGGACTAAACTAGATCGAAGTAGTTACCGCGCAAAGTAAGTAACGATTAGACACGATCTGATCCTGCATCGCATTATGAATAAGGCGATACGATATATAAGTACGTTTCGATTTATCAACTCTTTCGAAAAGACGTTGATCTTGATCGAGCTCACCAGTGACAGTTCCGAATTGTTTCAAAGATTCGACTCCGCGAACAGTAATGCGGGATCAATAAAACTGTTCGAATCTTTGGATGATTCAAAATTTTTATNCGTAGACCCTAACGATTAATCACTTGATTAAAACATTGTATTGTAACCTTACCTTTTAACAATCATTTGAGACTTATTGCTACAGATGATCAATCTCAATCTGGTTGAGACATTACTCGGAAGCTTATCTCTTAACATTTACTTGAGTCTTAACACTATGTACACTAAATATCCAGACTTATTTCAGCTTAAATATTAGGATTTCTGTTGAATAATCATTAAATTGATTGAACGAAATTAAATGAAAGATGAAATTCTTTCTACCTGATAACCATGTTCCAATTCAGTGTAAGACATGTCAGAACAGGTTTCATTGAGGAAATAAAACTTTCAGCTTGGATTCAGATAATTCACTGCGACCTGAAACAATTAAACGCATCAACACCACTGTCGGTTTGTAATTACAACGCCAACAACTCGAATGACTGCTTATCGTACTGGCGAGCAAGTTTTAATGTGTTAGCTAAACGTTGTCGTTAATTAAATTTACGTACGTTTGTGGTTTGATTTAGCAGTGATACAGTGATACGATTGAAGGAATAGCGTAACCTCGTACTTCTTATTATTTCCCCCCAATAAATAGACTTTAATCAAGCCGGGACTAAACTAGATCGAAGTAGTTACCGCGCAAAGTAAGTAACGATTAGACACGATCTGATCCTGCATCGCATTATGAATAAGGCGATAC
>SMSR01015971.1:8904-20040 GCA_019453355.1 Ceratina japonica | reverse complement strand
GGTCCGTCGAAAGAGCCGCGACGCCAGGATTCCCCAGTACGTGAGTGATACAAATCGCAAGGTCGTAGAACGGTAGAAAATGTCTGTCTCTCTGTGTCGCGTCAGAGGGAGAACGAGAAGCTGGTGTTCGGCGCGAACCGTTCGGACGACGCAAAGGAAACCGGCGCCGTGTCCCAGACGTCTGTCGAAACGTTGGCCCGGCTGTTCCCCAACACGAAACTCTCCGTGCTGCAGCTGGTGTTGCAACGATGCGGCCAGGACCTGTTGAAGGCCATCGAGTACTTCGCCAGGGACAGCCTCGGAGTCGAACCTGGTACTTACGCCTCGGCCTTCCGGCCGCCGCGGTCCGTCGACGAAGCGAAGGCCGGCGAACAGCTCGCAGGCACCGTGCTGGCACCGATCTACTCCGGGCTCTCGCGGAACTTCTACGGCGACGGTTACTGCCTGTTGAACATCGTGCCCGATCAGCTGTCGAAGAACCTGGTGGACGCGGCCTGCACAGCGCTCCCCGACAAAACCGGCGAACGAGAAGCGGCGGGACTCAGCGTTCGTTACAACAATTACTTCAACTCCGGGGTCCAGCAACACTTGAGGGAGCACGTGTACGCCCAGGTCGCGGATCACCTCTCTCCGCGCCCAGGTTTCCTGCATTTGCCTCCGGTGTTGCCCGCCGCGGGGATCCCCTGCGTGCAGCCCAACTGCGCCCAGTGCAGCTACAAATTTACCTTGTAAACCCGCCCTCCAGATGATGTCCTCACCCCTGTGTGCTGTCCTCGATGTTCACGTGCGTCTAACTCGTTATACATATACATAGAATCGTTCGCGAGCGAAAGCTACACTTATATATACATATGTACGCGTATTTAAGAGACTCCTACCTCGTTTCGATCGCGCGAACTCGATCGTTTATCGCGAAAGCTTCTTTTGAAAATGTTTTATATAGGATTTGTGTGGCTCTGGTTGTCAGGAAATTGACGCGGGTCGAACCTGGCCAGGAATCATCGTGCTGATCGGCTCAATGGCCCGTGAAATTTCCACGCGATCCCGAACGAGGCAAAGCTCCGTCATCGGCGAACCTTAATCTTTCAAAGTCCGCCGGGAACAGCGGCGTTCCCCTTTCCCTTCCCGTTCCCCGATCGCGGCACGCATCGTTTGCTTCCCTGTCGATTGACCTTTGACCGTCGAGCGTGAAACACGACCCGTCGAAGCGACACGGTCGCGCATCAAAACGAGATCCGAGACCATTGTAATAGTTCGCGTATAATTTCGTTTCACCGAGTCGCTCGTTCGACAAACGATGCGCCGGCAAACTTTGCGCCGTCGTCGATCGCGCAAATAACCGTAGATTATTTTTACGTTATTTGCGCTGCTCCGGCGAAGCGAGCGGATATCCTTTTTTCCGCAGTACTTTGGGGGCAAACTGGCCAGGGAAAGTTTTAACGGCGTCTATATCGCGCGGGCAACGGCTAATCCGATAGGGCGGCGGTAATCTAGTTAGAGGAGGATTCGATTGCCCGTACAAACAGTCCCGGTATCGTGGAACAACTCCGCGATGCCCGGAAGCGATTCTCCCGTGGACGGGAACTCCCGAGAGGTCCTCCCTTTCGCGGTCTTCCGTCGTGCCTCGAATCGCGACGATCCGCTCAGCCCCAGGTTTTCGTTTCGTCCGCGTTTATACGTTCTGAAACGGTGACATGGGAAAGGGAAGAGAAATAATACGTACTCTAGGAATGCACGGGTGACACGTACGAACGTGTATTTGTTCATCGTTTCATCGACGTCTCGCACGGAAGGTACCGTGCCGTGAATATAGTATATATACAACCTTTCTCTCCTCTCCGTCGGATTCGTTTCTTATTCTCTTAGTTTTTTTGGTAACATCGCGAATATACCAAACGCGTTCCTTCTCCCGCCGTCCGTTTAACAATAGGCACATTAGTTTACGTCGAACTAGCAGCGTCGAGATACCTAATCGAGACGAATGTCAACATGAATAAACGTCGTTCGCGTACGACGATCGGTCCTTTGTCGAACGGCGTTCGAGTTTCTCCGTGGTGCGCGGGTGTACGCGACCGTCCTGCACATGTTATGTACATATTTATTGCCGTCTGCTGTACTCGGTGCTGATCTCTCGCTGCGAAAGTCGAAAAGCCCATGGCCTTCGACCGAGCTGGGTTTTAGAATCGAAGATGCGGCTTGTTCTTGATCATGTGCCTGTAACGATCAACGGGTAACGTGAAGAATGATGAAGCGATTGAAACGTAGGCTCGACCGCGAGTAAGGAGACGTAAAGGATGCGCTTACTTGTCGAGATGTTCCCAGAATACCATCAGCGCGGCGCGATCCAAGTGTCTCTTGGTTCGACTCAGCTCGATCACGGTCACCGCCCAACGGGCCACGTTCGCGTCCAGTCTCATCTCGTCGTATTTTAAGTGAAACGCGCATACTGTAAAAGACAAAATAAATGATGGAGTCAGACAAACGTCTAAACTGGAACGAAAGAGGAAGCGAAGCGAGAGACTTACTCTTGGAAAATATTTCGACGGGATTGCCGTCGAATGGCCAGCCTTTGAACTGCCACGCCGGGCCCATCACGAACACCGCGACGACTCGTTCCCAGTCGGCGTTCGTCAGCTTCTGCGGATTGTCCACTACCCTGTAAGGAACCGTCAGCCCTCCCTCCTTCCTACGCTGCAGCAGCACTTCGTTCTCCCGTTTGCTGCCCTGTGCGCGTTTCTCCTCGTTGCTCACGTACTTGAGGTCCTGCAGGACGTCCTTCGCGTTGTACATGGTGATCAGGGACGTGTTCGCGCTCGGAATGATTATGATCGGAGTCCTGCTGGGCCGTTTGTTCTGCGCGGCTTGCTGCGGCGTGAGCTTCGCCGCCGACGTGGGCAACAGGCCGGAGTTGGGAGTCGCGGACGGATTGCTGCTGGCCGGCTTCCTCACCGCCGGGTTCGTGCCCTCCGTCACGGACTTCAGTGTCATCCCGTGGTAAGTTCCCATCGTGTCGATCTTGAACCCTTCCGTCTCCTCCTTCTGCCTGATGAACCTCTCCTGATCGTAACGATTGTAGACGGCCGGCTGCGGCAGCGGTCGCATCGGCGTGGACCGCGGCGTGACCATGGGTGCCGGCGCGGCGGGCCCCTTCTGCCTCCCCTCCTCGCGGGCTCTTATACTCTGCAGGATCGCGAATATGTTCTTCGCGAATATCTTCCCGCTGCTCTGGAGAATAGTCGCGCGCGTCCTCCACTGTCTCTCCCTCGACACGATGTCCTTGGTGTCGTCGACGTCCATCAGTATCACGCGCAGGTCGGACCCCATTCCGATGTCGTCGTTCTCTTTGATGGTCGTACGCTTCTTGGCCAGACGTTTCGCCTTGATGGCCGCGATCTTCTCGACGGACATCGCCTCCGACAGGGACTTGATGTTGTCCACCGTGACGGAGGCTTCCTTGGGGGCATCCAGCCTCGCGGCCAGCTGCTCCTTCACCTTTTGCACGTGAGTGTCTTCGAAGCGGGGCTTCTTCGAGGAACCGCCCTCCGTCCCATCTTCGGCCGTCCTCTTCACCTGGGTAGGGATTTCTAGCGGCGCGGACTTGTCTATGGCGGCCGACGTGGCCGTTTCGCCGTTGAGGTAGGCCAGCAGATCCTTTCTGTCCGGCCGACGTACGACGGGGATGTTCTCCGCCGCCGCCTGCCGCACGTACACGGGATGCGTGAGTTGTACATGTTTCAGTAAGAATAACAGGCACTCCAAAGTGTAGTACTCCTTCGGCGTTCCCTCCTTGCCAGACCTGCATGTCCAGTTACAACGTTATAGTTACTATTTACAATGCGTGTCGAGAAAGGCAGCGGCTCGCGTGATAGGGACAGACTGGCCGACGTCGGTGCGATAGCGCTGGACTTTGAAAAAGGGAATATCGCGCAAAGGTCTGGGGGAGAAGTTAAAGTTGTGTCGTTTCGTTCGCGTGTACGAACGAGCGTTAAAAGCAAAGGGGAAACGAGACAGAAGTACGTGTTGTCACAATGTGTCGTCGCGAGCAACGTGGTGCGAGACACGTGCGGAATCAGACCCCGTTTGACATTTCGCATCTCCAGTCTCTAAGACAGACGTCCCTTTCGCGTTCCGTTTACTTCTGCGAATAACACCGTTAACGTAAAGCTAGTAAATATAAAGGAGATCGTTCGAAAGTCTTTCTAATGGTGGAATCCTGTCCAGAGCGTAGCTGTCGCGGGTTAATCGAGTCGATACACCGAAACTGTACTCACCCGTATGTCAAGTAATTGGTTTTCACATTCTTCGGCCACGAGAATTCACCGAAAATTATTTGATTCTCACGTTCGATTATCTCCTTTTTGTTGACGTTGTATTGCCTGAGTAAACTCAGTGGATCCGCCATGATTAACAATGAACGTAAACCCAACGCACGCTAACTTCTCGTTACTCCCTCCTTCGACGGCAAAGCATGCCGTGAACGCAGTGCTGGGAGATTGGCCGCGTTTTCTCGCGCATGCGCGGCCATTTCAGTAACGTACGCTGTTACGGGCTCTGTACATTTGCCGCCATTTTCAAAGTCTGAAGTATGGGTCAAAACAACTATAACGAATATCGATTTGTAATATTATTACTAAGCTCCTGAGCCCTCCTATTGTATGGTAAATCGGCTAAATAAATAACAACGAAAATATTTGAAAGAATTTCAAGTATTTCGAACATCGGTTCGAGATTCATTCATTCCTTGTCTCGACTCGCTAGCGAGCATACGTATAATTATCCCTAATTATATAAAATAATAATCAATATAACACGTTCAGAAAAGTTTATTTATTCAAGAAATACAATCTAAACAATTATTTCCTCTACAATTCCGCAACAGCCGTGAACGTGCCCACTTACTGCTCCGAGCATGCGCGCCGTAGCGCATTACGACCACGCGACTTCCTGTCTCGGTGCCGATGGCCGACCAGATTTCACCAGATGCCCGGTACCGCTGACGTCCTGGACGTTCGATCCGATCGGATAACCGTAATGCGCGAATACAAATACGAAATCACTTAATAAAATGGGAAGAAAGAGATTCAACTGGAAAGCGAGGAACGCCACGGACGTCGAAATCGACGATTCCACGACGAAAAAGGTAACTTCTCGACTGTGTATGTATTTTTCAATTGGTTATTGTCAATCGGATACTGTATTAGCTTTTTTCGTGTAGATCGCTATCGATATAAAACACCGGGAAGACAAGTACGATGCTTGCAACGCGCTCGTCTTACCGAACGAAAAGAGGAAAACAAAGAACCGAGCTGCACAGGTTGTCACCACTCGGTTACTGTCCAAGAAACGTAGGAAAGAACTTGAAAAAGTTGTGGAGAGAAAGAAAAAGAAATCACGCGTAAGTTAATGGGTATAAAAATGTTCGTTCTTTTTGACGTTTCGTTTATTTGTTCTCATGACTTTGTTGTTGTATCGTGCAGAGGGCAGAACTTTTGGAAGAACTAGCCAAGGTGCAAGCTCCTCAGGAGGAATTGAAACAATATGTATCTCTGACCAGTGTACAGACCAAAGGTTTAAAACGTCACTTTATGGAAGAAAAATCGTCTCATAAAGAATATATACGTGAGCCAGAAGTGGATAATGAAAATGAGGCAGAATCTCAAGAGGTGTCTATAAATGCTATCAAGGGTAGCAAGAGAAGGAGACTGGGGATATTAGAAGATCAGAGACGGCACGAAGCTTCTTCGGATCCATCCGTTCTTGGATTTGACGTGAGTCAATGACATCTGTGAGATTCATGCAGATTTTAACAGCGATCCATTTCAGGAGTCCAGCGAGAGTGAAAGTGAATCCGATGCGGGCGCGCAGAAGAGCGAAAGCGATCGGGAAGATAAGACAAAGATAGAGGAAGTAAAAGAGACTGAAAGCGTACCGGAAGTTATCGTCGAAGAAAAGAAGACGACAGTCGCGACTGCTGTCAAGAAAGCTACAGCTGAGAAAGCTACAGCTGAGAAAGCTACAGCTGAGAAAGCTAAGGTTGAGAAAAGTCCCGCGGTGTTCGTAACGTTGCAAAGGAAACCGGAGATACAAGCGAACAGATTAAAATTGCCAGTAGTGGCGGAGGAGCAAGCGATCGTGGAAGCAATCAACGAAAATCCGGTGGTGATCATCACCGGTGAAACCGGCAGCGGGAAAACGACCCAGGTGCCACAGTTTCTCTACGAAGCTGGTTATGCCCGGGAGAAAATGATCGGTGTAACGGAGCCTCGAAGAGTGGCCGCGACGTCTATGAGCAAACGCGTGGCCGAAGAGATGAATCTCACCGACAAGGAGGTTTCTTATTTGATCCGTTTCGAGGGTAACGTTACACCAGAGACGAAGTTGAAGTTCATGACCGACGGTGTCCTGTTGAAGGAGATACAGACGGTACGTAGTTCCTCATCAAACTCTGGACTGGACTGTACTCGAATCCGGGCTACGCATCACATTTATTTTCTTACTGTTCCAGGACTTTTTATTGACCAAGTATTCGGTCATCATTTTGGACGAGGCGCACGAACGCAGCGTCTACACCGACATTTTGATCGGACTGCTATCGCGGATCGTACCGCTTCGAAATAAAAAGAATAACCCGCTGAAACTCGTCATCATGTCAGCCACGTTGCGCGTCGAAGAGTTCGTAGAGAATACTAAATTGTTCAAAGTGAAGCCGCCGGTGTTGACCGTGGATTCGAGACAGTTTCCCGTCACTATACACTTCAACAGAAGGACGAGTTCTAATTACGTTTCCGACGCGTTAAAAAAGGCTATTAAAATACACACTCGTCTTCCGGACGGCGGTATCTTGATATTCTTGACGGGACAGCAAGAAGTAAATTTTGTCGTTCGTAAACTGCGCAAAGCTTTTTCCGCGAAGGAAAAGAAGCAAATTAATAAGAAAAATAAAACGGAGAGTGAGAAATCGCGAACGGACGAAGGTTCCTCGAGGGAAGAGGAAAACGTCGAAGAGAACGACGGCGACGATAACGACGACAGCGACGAGGACGAAGATTCCCGTTGCAAAGAAGCGATCCGCTACAGCAAATTACGGGAGAAGAAGCGGGTACATCTGCCAGACATCAATCTGGACGATTACTCCGCGATTCCCACCGACGACGCTCACGAGGACTTGATCGACGCGGACGACGACGAGGTCGAAGAAGGCTTGGACGAGGACGAGGACGAGGACGAGGACGTGATCGACCTAAAGGCTTGCGCGAGCGCACAGCCGCTCTGGGTTCTACCGTTGTACTCCCTTCTCCCGAGTCACAAACAAGCGAGAGTGTTCGAGCCACCTCCGGAGGGTCACCGTCTCTGCGTGGTGTCCACGAACGTGGCAGAAACCTCGTTGACGATACCCAACGTGAAGTACGTGATCGACTGCGGGCGTTGCAAGATCAGGATGTACGACAAAGTGACGGGAGTGAGCACGTACAGAGTCGGTTTCACGAGCAAAGCGTCTGCCAATCAGCGCGCCGGAAGGAGCGGTAGAACCGGTCCCGGACATTGTTACAGATTGTACTCGTCGGCGGTGTTCAACGACCAGTTCGAACAGTACGCCGAGTCGGAGATACGGAGGAAACCCGTGGACGATCTGCTGCTACAGATGAAGGTGATGAACATTGACAAAGTCGTCAATTTCCCGTTTCCGACGCCGCCGGACATCGTACAACTGAAGATGGCCGAGAAGAGGCTCGAGATACTCGGAGCTCTGGAGAAACCGCCCAAGGAGGGTTCTTACAGCGCCAAAGTGACGCCGCTCGGCCGCAGCATCGCCTCCTTCCCGGTCGCACCGCGTTACGGAAAGATGTTGGCTCTCTCGCATCAATACGATCTGCTCGGGTACACGGTGTGCATGGTAGCCGCGCTCTCCGTGCAAGAGGTGTTGATAGAAGCGTTCGAGATGGACGGCGCTCCAAAGAGGAACAAGTGGTCGCAAATGAGGCGCGCCTGGGCCGGCACGGGGAACAGTTTGCTTCTCGGTAAGCGACTTTCATTACTACAGTTAAGCGCACGAATCGCGAATACTAATCTAAAGGGTATCGGGCCAGGTGATCCTATGGTCCTGATCAGAGCGGTGGGAGCCGCGGAATACGCCGGTACCAAAGGTAAGTTGCTTTCCTTCTGCGAGGAACACGGCCTGCGACACAAAGCGATCGTGGAAATCAGAAAACTCCGGCAGCAGCTGACGAACGAGATCAATTTGAACATCCAGTCGTTGAATCTCATCATCGATCCTCGGTACGTGTCGTAAAGTCTATCGGTCTGGTCTACGCGGTGCGGCCGATAGAAATTTAATTCATGGTAAATTTCTAATTAGAATGAAGCCTCCGGTCGACGCGGAGGCGAAATTGCTCCGACAGATAGTCCTCGCCGGTATGGGCGACCGAGTCGCGAAGAAAGTAATGCCGGACGAAGTCGACGAAGGGGAGGACAAGACCAAATGGAAATACGCCTACAGGTGAGGACCGCGACGTCCGGGAAATTATTGCTGAACGTGTAGCTAAGTACAGATAATATTTTGTTTAGGACCATGGACATGGAGGACCCGGTGTTCGTACATTCTTCTAGCGTTCTCCGGAGAACGTGCCCGGAGTGGGTGGTCTACCAGGAAGTATACGAGACGAACAAGATGTACATGCGCGGAGTCACGGCCATACAACCGGAATGGCTACCGAAATTCGCTCCTTCTCTGTGCCAACTCGGAGAACCATTGACCGAGCCACCGCCGAGGTACGATCACTCTGTTTCCGATCGACATTCTGATCGTTTGAGTGACTGCTGACAATAATGGTTTAATTCAGGTACGACGCGGAAACCGGAAAGGTAATGTGCAGTTTGACGGGAACGTTTGGAAGAGCCGGCTGGAAGCTGCCCGTGATAGAAACGGAGTATCCGTTGTCGGTGGACGGAGTCAAATGTTTTGCGCGTTTCCTTTTGGAAGGACAAGTTTGCCCGGAACTGAAGCGATTCGTCCCCTCATTGCTGTCGACCCCCCAAAGTATCGACAAGTCGTGGGCCAAGTGAGTCTGACAACGTGTACGGAACTATTCTGAATCGGCTCGATGGAAATATTTGTTTTCTTTGCTTTAGATTGATACCGCGGATACAGGAAGTGACGCAGGCGTTGCTCTCTCACGGAGTCATGTCGAAAGAAAAATTGCTGGAGACTTGGGAGGCAGACAGGAATTGTGAGTATACGCAAGTATATTTTCTACAGACAAGTAATTAAAATCTAACATTAATTTCAGTCCTCCTATCGGCTTACCAAAAATGGTTACCGGAATCAGCGCACTGTAACGTCGCGTCCATTTGGCCGCCTGTACAATAAACTTATACATCACGCAATTGTATATATATATATTAAATATTTTGATAATCTTTTATTTAATGTAAGACTGCAGTATCGCATTCGATGTATGCGCGATTCAACTAAAAGCCATCGGCGTGTCGGTTGTTTCCTATTAACTGTGTTTTTTTATGCACCTGGTACATTGTCTCACCTCCTCTATGTCTTTGGTGAATGGATTACCCCTCTTTCCGTGTGTACCGATACCGGGTAGATCGTTCATTAAGGGAATATACGGCAGTGCCGGAAATGCGTACGACGGAAAGTATAAACGAAATTATTTACAAACCTTTCATACATATTCTAAATTTGCGCGAGACCCCCGTTCTTACGCGTCCATTATTCAGATCTTCGATCAGAACGTTCGGCAATGCTATGACGTCGTTAACGATCAATTAACACTCGTCTAGAAACGATGACCGGGTCATCAGTCCGCCTTCACCGCCTTCTTCTCTTTCCTTTTGATCGGGTTCTTCTTGCAGTCCTTGTAAATGTTGTTAAGATCGAAGGCTGCCTTTATGTTGTCCTACAAAACGAACCTTCTTGTTCGACCAGAGCACCGAGGAAACTAAGAAAATTACGAACTGTGTTCAACGCACCAAGGAGAAGAGAAATTTGACCAGTTTCCCCTTGCGAGCTTCGTGCGGACGTCTCTCGACCTCTTTCCCATCCTTGAACAAGATCAGAGTCGGCAGCTGTTTGCTCGTGCTAGCGTCGCTGATGTGATACTTCGCCCCAGCGTCCGGATACCTTCCTATGTCTACCTTACCGAATTTCAGATTGTCTAAACCATATCTGCAAATGCAGGAGACGTTATTCGAGGGAAGCGTCGGGGCTTACTCGTGCATACGACCGTGAGCAACGTCTACGAACTCTGCCGAAAGCTCCGAGAATATAGGGGCGAAATTGACGCAAGCCGGATTCCAAGCCGTGTAAAACGCGACCAGCCAAACGACTCTGGTGTCGCGTTGCAATTCCTCTTGCAGACCGTTCGTACCTCTCAGATAGGTCACTTTCTCTGGCCCTTGGTAAGTCGGCTCGGGGAACAGTAAACCGCACACTGCAATCGTTCAATTATAAACGGATGCACATTTGCACGCGAGAGGACATGCGAAGAGAATCACGAACAGATCAATACGATGGCGAACATTATTCCCATACGAATGTCCGCGTAAAACCAAAGGAACAAATTGGCGACTTTGGTGTACACGAAGCTGGACGACAGGTAACTTATCATGGTAACGCTGCCAGTCTTCTTCGTCCTCATCATTATGACTATTATGAGAAAGAACAGAATCTCCGTTTCCCTCTGCGTAAACATACGAATAATTAACAGACGTTCGGGAGGAGAAAATCGCTTCGTGGTTGAAAAAGCTCACCCCATCGAGTTCGCACTCGGCTTGTGCGAATACGTAATTGCACACGATCGGAACACGCTTGCAGACGACGTACGAGAGGCTGAGCAAAATGTTTATCAAATAATACGGCTTCAACAATAGCCGCAAGTCCTTTTTCAAAGCCATTCTCGAAAGAATCGCTCGATTACAGATTAAACGAAGTAACGACGAACGTTGCCCGAGAACTTCTCACAGTCGCGGTTCGCTCTGTTTTCGGTAAAGCGTACGTTTAATTAACGCGCGATATTATTTTAATTCGTTTTAATTCAACATCCGCTTTCTCTGCGAGGAGAACAGACGACACGGACCCAGGTTACGTTCGCGTACGACCTCTCTGTGTAAAAGACTTCAACT